>CM016722.1:20369458-20635330 GCA_005771605.1 Scutellaria baicalensis | reverse complement strand
TTAGTGACAGAAAATTCCGTCACTAATTAGTGACGGACTTTACATCCGTCACTAATTAGTGACAAAAATTTTTGTCACTAAAAAAGAAAAAAAAATGAAAATCATTATATACTTGTTTTTATTCTTTGTGACGGAAAAATCCGTTACTAATTAGTGACGGATTTACATCCGTCACCAGTTAGTGACGGAAATTTCTGTCACTAAAAATGAAAAATAATGAAATCATTATATATTTGTTTTTATTCTTTGTGACGGAAAAATCCGTCACAAATTAGTGACGGAAATTTCCATCACTACGAAAAAAAATAATGAAAATCATTACAAATTTGTTTTTATTTTTTGTGACGGAAAAATCCGTCACGAATTAGTGATTTGTGACGGATTGTAGTCCGTCACTAATTTGCGACGGATTTTTCCGTCACAATGAATGAAAACAAATGAAAATTATTCCTAATTTAATCCGTCACAATGAATGAAAACAAATGAAAATTATTCCTAATTTGCGCATTCGATCCCAGGACCTGAAGGAGTGCACAAACCAATTGGACAAGCTGAAGTTGTTAGTAACATGTTTAAACTTTATTATATATCATTGTATTAAAACATTGGGTTAAATTTACCCTAGATACAATTACCCTCCCTGCCATTTGCGAATACAATTCCCTCCATCTCCAAGATTGCAACCATCTCCAAATTGGGTTAAACTTCAGATTGCAACCATCCTATTCTTCCACCCCGCCGGCGTCCTTCACAACCACAGCCGTCATCCTTCGCCGTAGCAGCTCAGCCCGTCGCACGCCCTCTGCCCCCGCCTCGCCGTAGCAGCTCAGCCCGTCGCCCGCCCCCTCCCCCCGCCTCGCCGTAGCAGCTTGCCCCTGCCCTTGCCGTAGATGGGATTTTTACAAACGCACTCATTGCAAGAAAGGAGAGGAATTCGTTGATGGAAAAGCAAAGAAAGTTGCCGTACGTCTTAACTATTAATCACTTTGAAAATTAATTAGTTTTTTCTATGATTTTAATGTCAATTTCAATTTATCACTTTATTTTGTAGGCTGATGTTGAAGCACGTATAGAGGCTGCTATGCAATCTGGTCAGCCGATGTCAGATTCTGACCAATCACAGACATTCATGGATGTTGTTGGTGGGATTGATAAGAAGCAGCGCGTCTATGGTCTAGGAGCTGTAGGAGGTTCATTAGGTTCGAGGAGTAGTAGCTCCTCAGCCACATCAGCCTTACAACAAGATGAAGTACGGAGGGAGATAGAACACCAGGTGAACCTTCGAGTTGATGCCATGAGAAATGACATACAAGCTGAGATAGAGGCTCGAGTACACTCTACTGTCACGCTTATGTTGGAGCAGCTACGGACTATGGGAGTGATTCCGACCTTAGATCCACCGCCCATCTTAGAGAATCAGACTGCAGAAGATGATGATGTTCCTTTAGGGGATGAGTAGACATCCTTGTTATATTTTGGACTAACTTGACTTTAAAACTTCATCTGACTTAAGTATATTTTGACTTTGTTTGTAAGAGATTTTATGAATGAACGATTTATGCTTTGTTGATAAAATTATTGGAAGAATAATATTATCACAGGTTTACAAAAAAAAAAAATTGAGAGCAAACAAAATAATATATATTAATTTGATGCATATAAACTAGTGACGGATTTTTTCTGTCATTAAATAATTAGCGACGGAATATTTCCGTCACTAACGTGTGACGGAAAGATTCCGTCACTAATTAGCGACGGAATATTTCCGTCACTAACGTGTGACGGAAAGATTCCATCATTAATTAGTGACGGAATCTTTCCGTCACACGTTAGTGACAAAATTTTCCGTCATAAATGTTTTAGTGACGGAATCTTTCCGTCACACGTTAGTGACGGAATTTTCCGTCATAAATGTTTTGACTAGTCAAACAAAAGCCAAGTGAAAAAAAAAATTAGCGACGAAATTTTTTATTGTTGTGATGGAATTTTCTGTCACACTTGTAGTGACGGAACTGAAATCCGTCGCTAAAGTTTAGTGACAAAACTGATTTTGACAGACTGTTTCCGTCACAAATCCGTCACAACTACCTGCTAGTGACAGAAATTTTGATTTTAGTGACAGATTTTTTCGTCACTGTCGGGCAGTTTTCTTGTAGTGTTCATGAAGGTACCCTAACATAACATGAAGGTAACACTAACATAACATGAAGATATGACTGCCTGGAGCGAATCTTGGTGGGTTTGACCGCACCCACCAGGCGCGTTGGAGTGGGTGAGAGATGCATGAGACAAGTCGACCCGGGTGCATGGATCATATGCACCAGTTGCATAAAATATTTTAGCTATGCACAAACTTATATTTCTATAGTGCATTGCACGGTTGTTATTGAAATAATTTTCACTCGAACGATACACATTTAATACATTTTTAAGGATTTACTAAATAAAATTAACTAAACGTGAAAATCACTAGAAAAATCATTTTAAAGGTTTATACTTAAGTGAGAACAATTTATTGTGCATAATAGACAAGGATGAAAATATCGATATCGCATAGCGTATCGCAACTTTGATTTTACGGATATATAGATATCGCATATCGATATCACAAAAAAATTGAAAAAACAACGGAAATCTTATTAAAATTCTGGAAATTTAATATGAAATTTTAGGGATTATTTTTACACTTCATTACACATATATTCCACTCAAAATCATATTAAAATATAATATATTAAAACTAACATATAGATAATAAGCATTATAAATACTGTTTTTCAAATGAAAACTGATAATATATTACATAATACAAGACAAAATTACTAAATATATTATTAAAACAAAAAATCAATAAGTTCAACTGAAGTTAATAATTTCAAAGTAATAAAAGTTATAAATATTCAAAGTCATACAACCAGAATATGTAAATACATAAAATTTTACTAAAACTAATTATAACAATTAATTGTAAATACACAATTACAACATTACATTTTACATACCAGTGCTTCACTATAACATAATTAATTGTAAAATTATGATTTTATAATAAACTTCTATAAGTTAACTAAATGCTTCACCTAATATATACATAATTAGCACAATTAAACATAGCCATTTACAATATATCAACAAAATGCTATTTTTATCAACTAAAATGAAAAACAAAATAAAGAGATTAAATTTACATACAAATTCGTAGTTCTTCAAAATGACAATTGAGTGATATATATAGTGGTGCAAGTATTTCCTCTCCAATGTCAATGTCATTTATCCAAAAAAATAAATAAATTAGATACATTAAAATAGTCATAATTTATAAAGTAAATAATTGAAATTAATTTAATCAAAAATGCTGGGAGAGAGTTAGTGATATCATACTTTGAACCTTAAAATATATGATAGAATGTTCACTTGCATTTATCCTCTTATATAGAGAAATATATCATGCAAAAAAATTAGAAAAAAAAAGTAAATGAAGTAAAAATTGGTTAAACGAATGGAAATTTCAAAAAGCCACAAAATACACAATACAAAGTAAAAAAAAATCACATAGTTTAATTTTTTGAATCAAAATCGCTCATTTTGATATACATGCGATATTTTGCGATATATCCACGATATTTCCCAATTTTCATCCAATTTTGTACTACAATGAACCGATATCGAAATCGATATCGATATTTTGCGATATATCCGCGATACCCAGGAAAAAAAACATTAACACTCAATATCCGTATCGCAATATCCGTATTCGCGATATATCCACGATATTTCGCGATATTTTCATCCTTGATTATATAATAGATAAAGTTGCTTTTCTTTTTTAATTGAGAAAAGAAAAAGAATTAGATAAAATTGCATTTTAATACTCATTAAAAAGTGAAAATTGGTGAAATTTCAATAAAAATTGAAAGTTGTTTCTCAACAAAAAACAATTGTAAACACACCATTACTCCCAATCCACACCACTGCTACAAAACTGTGCGTGCAAATCCGCCATTGGATCGCAGATTAACAGCACAACAAATCTGGGCAATTGGGTCGATTTTGCAGAGAAAGGGCGTGCAAGAGTTAACATTTTCTTTCCCTGATTTTTCGTTCATTTTTTTCGAAGTTTTCATCTTTACTAACAATGGCGAGAGGGGGACGAGGGTGCCGTTCAAAACAAGATGGCAGGGTTAGTTCTAAGCTCTTAATCTTTTGTTCAATGGTGTATTTTTTGTTCAATTTCAGTCTTTACTACTTTTCGGCATTTATTTGTGTTTACAATTGAGTTGTTATTTTATATGAATATGAATTCATGTTCTGGATGTGTGGATTCATTTTTTTTCTGTGTAAATTTGTGAATAAGAAGAAGGAGAAGAAACCGGATATAGAAAGAAATGGAAGTATGATGCTAAAGATTTTCCCCCCTTTCGTTTGGATTGTTAAGGGTGGAGCTGCTTTTATTGTGTTGTGTTTGGATTGACATAGTTCGATTGGTCGAATTTGCATGCTTTCGGATAAATTATATGTGCTTATAATGTGTTTCTTGATACTTACAGCAATTAGCACGGACTTGATTTTGATGGTACAAAATCGTTGTTTTTAAAGTGAATTCTGATAAAGGAAAGCACGGGTAGTGCTCGAATAGGCTAAGTTAAAATTTGAAGATGTTGCACTAGAAACTGCAAAGATGATGCACATTATGCTTTTCGTTGTAAACTTTTATGCATAGACTAGGATTTTCTAGTGGTTCACTTGCGTGGAGTGTGAGGTGATTTCATTTGATTTGATTGACTTCATAAACCCTATAAAAATCTCTTAATTATGTGTATGTGAATGTTGAAGCACTGGAGTTCTTACACTATTGTTCTCTCATCGAACACTTACCTGTTTCTCATTCCTAATATATTATCTTGATCTTTTGTCGTTTATGCTATCTTTGCCAATCTTGATATTTTGTCGTTTATACATATCTATATCTTGATCCTTTGTTGTTTATACCATCTTCAGTCAAGTACTTAAACCTATTATTACATCTCAATATTGGAAAAAGTTTGTCATCAAATTAATACCTTTCTCGATTTGAAAGATCTAAGTGCAAATAAGTCTTTCAATCTTTTCTGTCTCCCTTTCTTTCTCTGTCCCTATGTATGTAGTGTAATAAAGTTGGTATGTCTGGCTTAATATTGTAGTCAAAGGGTATTCCAGTATTGACTTTATACACTCATAGTTATATATGGCGTATAATAGTGATGATGGCTTGTAAAGGTTTCGATATAAAATGGCAATTGGAGGCAAGGAACATGCTTGAAAAAAGAGAGCTAGGTTATCCTTTAGCATTTTTCATTGATCAAGTTGAGGGTTTTTTTTTTTTTTTTTTTTGTAATTTTAATTCGATGGTAGATTTATCATATGGTCCAAAATTTAGTATGTTGGAAATGGACTTATCAAACTAAATATGTCATGCAATTTATTAATTAATTTTACAATTAATTTATTATTTTGTCTCAATTCATGTTCTAGAATCTGAGAAGAATAAAGAAAGAAACAGGAAGTTATATATATGCTGAAAATTTATACTTTTTCTCTTGTTGATTTGCAGCATAACGATCAACATAGTTCAGATGATTATGATCGAATCAGCATGCTTCCTGATGAAGTATTGGTATGTATATTGTCTTTCTTGACACTTAAGGAAGCAATTGCCACCAGCATACTTTCTCGTCGATGGAGATATGTGTGGACATGCATACCTAGGTTAGATTTTGATGGCTTCGAATCCTTATTGAATGTGGACCTCGCACAAGGAAATCGAGTATTGTTGCTTGATCAGGAAAGGCGTAATTATGTCGAATGGGTCAATCATGTTATCACATTACATAAGTTGTCCAACATTGAGGAATTCCGGGTGTTCTATAATTTAAATAAAACTCATAAAGATTCAATTGATGAATGGCTTAGATATGCTCTGTCTAGGAAGGTTCAGAAGCTTGAGTTGAACTTGACAGATGATGCTTCCAGGAGAATCCGCAGAGATCATGAGTATTACACGTTTCCATACGAACTGCTGCGTCTAGGCGAGGGAAGTTTAATAGATTTCAAGTGCCTTAAAAAAGTTTCTCTGCGTTATGTGAATGTGACTCATGAAGCCATGCAGTTCTTCTTATCCAACTGTCCCCTCCTTGAAGACGTATCTGTTTGTCGTTCTCTAGAACTTATGTCTCTAAGTATCACTGGACCCTTGCCATTGCTTAAACGTCTGGAGATAACCTTGTGCCACAACCTCAATTCAGTTGAGATTCGTGATGCAGGTTTGGTTTATTTGAAGTATATAGGCCCGAAGATACATTTTCTTATGGAGAATGTTCCTCTGCTTGTCGACCTTTTCATTGGGGGAATGTTAACTGATAACATGGAAGATGTTCTTTTACTGTTTTCGAGCTACCTTCCACAGTTGGAGATATTCACGATGCAGAGGTTGGGCGAGCCTTCTTGGACAGTAAGATTAAGATGCATACCTATTGTTACTAATCCTGTTTCCAAGTTTGTAAGCAGTTATGGAACTTCTTGATCCTTCTTTGTTTATTTTCTTAATACTTTATATATCCTGCAGGAAACTGAACTGTTTTATTCAGTTGTGAAAATGAGCAATCTCAAGATATTTGAGTTGAGGGTTGATGTACTTTACAATCACTCTCTCCTACCTCTTACTAAATTATTAAGTGCATCACCTTGCCTGGAAAGATTTGTACTGGAGGTACTTATTCTTGTGTCGTGCATTGCATTGTAACATATGTTCTAAAATTGTTCCACTCATGGTGATTACAAATTCATGCATGATATGTTCACATGTTTTCATTGATCATTCAAGTTATTGCATATATGTTAACTCACTATTTCTTATGATAGTTTAACCCCTTTAAACAACGTTATGTATCCTTTTGCACTGCCATTTCACCTTTACCTTTATGAATATTGTTGCTTGAGCGGTACATTTACATACCATGTTTGAAGACTATTTTTCCTAGTTTTGTCACAACAAGATTTTATTATAATTCTGTAGGCTATATATTAAAACTTCTAGTGTGTGTTTTTGTTGTAGGTTTTGCGTTCTAACCCAGATTTTGACGAGAAAAACACTCAGAAGGTTGTGAGTTCATACTCTCACCTCAAGGAGTTCATGTTTGTGGGTTATTATGGCATGATGAGCGATCTTGAATTTGTCATGCATTTCGTGGAGAATGCTGTTGCTCTCGAGACCGTTGTTGTTGATCCGTGCGAACCTTGTGAGTCTACTTATCATTATGTGTATCGATACAAGTCAGAGTTGAAGGGTGAAATTATCGAGAAGGAAATAAATGCAAGGGCTCGTGCAAAGAAGCAACTTACAAAATTTATGCCTCCAAGCATAAATTTGCACATCCTTTAGTTGGTTTTATGGTAATGTGCTTCTTCTCTTCTGTTCAAAGGTCAAAATTGTTAAATTGGTTTTGTAACTTTTTGGCAGTTCTGAGTTAGGTCTTTAGACTATTCCAACTTTCAAACTTGGTCCATGAATTTTTATTTACTTTGAGGATGTTTTGGCCAAAAAATTGCAAATTGAAAGAACCCTAGCCGTCTTCGATATTGTTGCATGATATTTCTTAGATTTCACTTAGTGGATTATTTTGTATTATTAACTTCATAATTGAGTTAAAATGTCTAAATCATTTCCCATAATTGGTCATCCTTTTTTATTATGTTTACTTAATTGTAATTGATAAAGAAGAACTTGAAGGAAAATTATTAGGTAAAATAAGTTAAAATATTATCTATATTGGAAACAATATTAGGGTTTTTGTGCCATTTTATTGTTATGTCTTTCTTGTTATTCATTCTTCCACCAGTTTATTTATTTATTTAGTATACATTTTTTAATATTAAAGTTAGAATGTGCCTCAAAGTGAGTCAGAATTCACTTATGGTCCATTTGGATATGTGTATTTTAAAGAAGTATTTGAAATCCATGGTATCAAATCCAATGATAATGTTTGGATAGATGGAGATTTGAAATCCATCACTTTCATTTTGAACTATTTTTTGAGCCATATGGGTGTATTTCAAATCCATCCCAACTGGAGTTCAAATCGCTTTATCCCAAACACAACCTTAGTAAATTTCATAATTCATTTTAAACCACATATTTGCAAAAAGTTATTTAATTTCATTAATTGATAGGTTTGGAAAGTTATTTTAATCTTTCTATTATTATTTTCTAAATTTCAAATTAAAAGTAAATTATATATATATATATATATATATAAGTTGAAATTTATTGTAGTTGTGCTATGTCCCATATAGATCTTACTTATGTATTAAGATACATAACATTAATTTTTACATAAATTAGTACAAATCCAGTGTCCTACATTAGATTTATCAAAATAAATAGTTATATAAAAAACTTATATAGAAATATAAAATGTAGTAAATAAGAAATTATAGTTCAAAGAGTTATTTTGCTTTATTAAATGGAAATGTATCTATGTTTATCAAAAATGTTTTATAAGATTTTTCTAAGCAAAGTTTATAATTTATACATTTTACCTACATGCTATATTGAAATTTAGAATTTAAAAAAATGTATTTTATAATCATAAGACATCAAAGAATACAATATCACTATTTCTCTAATAAACGAACATAATTTTGTTATTTATGTTACATATGTATTTGTTTTATACCTTTTATTTAATATACGCTATATGCAATTAAATTTGTCTTGTATTCTTGTACTTAAAATAGAAAAAATGATACAATATTTAAGGAATTAAGATTCTATATTTTCTAAATTGGTAAATATGATAAATGAAATTATAAATAGGTGTCATAATATTTTGTTTCTTTTTTTGATCAGCACAAAAATTGTGTAAATGTGTACATATTATAATTCAAATGCAAGTTTAGGCAGAAAAATAAATTCGCTCTAGAATTACACGTGTCATAAACGAGTTTTCCATTACTATATACTAGTATAGAGTATAGACATTGTGTATGTACTCATGATTTATTAAAATAAACATTTTAAGAAAGTAATAAATATAAAATGTAATACAATTTGTATAAATATAATTTGGTAACTAATTTCATTTATATTACATAGCTGTATTTATGTGATAAAAAGGTTTATAGGGAAAAATTTGTTAACATTTCATTATGGTTTTTTTTGACTTTTTTATTTTATCAAAGTCTGTGATACATATACTTTAAATATGTGTTACTAAAATTAAAATTAAAATCGAAATTCATATAATAATAAGGCATAAGATGATCCTTAATGTTTTTTATTATATATCCAATATCAATATTAATATCATTTTTATTAGTATTATCTTGTATGTATTAATAGTAGAATATTGCCGACGAATCAAGTTAATTAAAGAAATTCTTGAGCATTTTCTTCGAACATATATTAATTTTTTTATTATATTATCCGTATCAATAAATTAATGTCTCATTTTTTTTAGTATTATCTTGTACGTATTAATGGTAGAATATTGCTGACGAATCAAGTTGATTAAAGAAATTCTTGCGCATTTTCTTTGAATATATAGCCTTCATGTTTTCTAATATCAATTTATATACACAAATTTCTTAGGTCATTTTGTGTTTGTGCGTGTGTATACTTATGTATAGATATTTTTAATTACTTTTAGTCCTCTTGATTACAAATTACAGTGCCTCTTAATACGTTTTAGAAGATTTTCAATGATTATTTCATGTCAAGTTGGAGTTGAAGAATGTTAATTAACCATCTGTTTCTTATGAGTTGAAGTTCTTCTATTGTTGGTTTTGTTGTATGTGTTGCGTTTGGAACCTGAGTTTGTCATGATGAAGGTTGAAAAAATTGTAGGGTCATATCCTCATCTTAAGTAGGCAGAGTTCGTGGGTTATTATGGCATGACAAGGAACTGGCACTATTAATGCTCTTCGTGGGGAATGCTGTTGCATTGGAAAAATATTCTTTTTGATCCAAACAAACCTTGCAAGTCTCCTTTTGGACCCAAACCTTATGAGACTCTTTATGGATATAAATGGAAGTTTCAAACAAACTTTGAAGATGAATTCAGTATGGAAGAAATGGATACAAGGACTTCTGAGAAGAAGCAACTAAGAAAGAAAGTACCTCGTGGAATAAATCTGATCCTTTAGTCACCTGTGATCATACGCAGGGGGTAATTGTCATAGGATTTGTTGAACTCTTAGACTTGGAATGACACTGACTTTGGAACCGTGAATTCCATGGAGGAGTGGTGTGCTTATTTCTATTTAATATTTATGGGCTGATATTTTGAAGGAAGGTCTTAATGTGATTAGAATGATATATTAGTATAAGAATATGAAAGTATTTAGTTATGTTTTGAAAGAAATATTAAAAAGAAAATTCACATGAGATCATAAAGATATATAGCCAAAGTAATTGCAAAAGACTGATGCCAATCTATTTTTTTTTAGCCTGGGTATTCAAATTCCATCATCTGGAATATCTGTGAGCCCCCTCTTAAGAAATCCCAAGATCTTCCATAAGTGAATGGTTTTCTGATTCATTGTTAGTGGTTTGTGGGTGTTAACGTATGATTGGTTCTTAGATTGAGTTTGGTTTTAGTGGATTTGTGCTTTGATATTGGATAAATTGACTTGACTTAAGTAGATCTGCGAAGGATTGCTTCAGCTATTATGCATTTATCTCTGGCCTGGATATGTTCTATATTATGCTACATTTTTTCTAGTTCCTTAACTTCTTTAGGGAGTTTATTGCTGAGGAATAGGAGGGAAGTAAGTAGTATGGGATCGAAGATATTTCATTTATGGAATTTGATTTGTGAACTTCTATATTGCTAAGGAACTAAAATCTTATTCGAGTTTTGACTTGAGGTTGAACTTACTCTAGTCGTTAAGTGCAGTTATTCCTATATCTACTATAGTACTATTGCATCAAGATACATCTATTTCTATGGATAAATTTTAGGGTGATATTGCCCATTTCTTTTGGCAACCTCCAATTTCTTGAATGTAGTATCTCTGTGCATCTATGTTATGTGCTGAACGACAGTTAAACATTTGTAGTATATTGACTACTCATGTCATTTTGATGGGTGTGATTTTGTGCTACAAGTTTCTGTACTTTTCTTGAACTTTATTATGCACCTTTCTCATTCTGTTATTCATGATCCTCGTGGTTTGGTGTATTGTATTGACTGGTAAGATAGATAGGATGTTTTAGGACGTTGAATCTAATGTCGAGTTGGATGAATCTATAGTTGTGGAGCCAGATATATCATCACGAAAGGCGTGATACTGGAAAAAATCAATGAATTTGTTTTACCTTCTTATCTGTCTATTTTTCAGGATTGTTTATATTGTCATTACAGATGGGGGGCCTTTCGCTCAGGTAACTGAAGTAGATCGAGAAGCTGCTCAATTATTGAAAGCAAAACCTGTGGATGCAATTGCTCATGGTACCTAATTTTTGGAATTTCTTGTTTTTAAGTATTTATGTTAGATTATTGGAGCCATCAAATAATTTCTATAATGTTTTCATACTTGATTTTATAGGAAAAATCTAGACCTATTGATTCTTAACGATTTTGGAATCTGTTCATAAGATTGGTCGGACGTATGTTTTTATCAGGCTTGACTCATAAATAAATATATACATCACTGTGCAATATAGATGTTGCCTGCTAAAGAAGTTTGCCTAGATATGGCATTGATTTGGGAAGAAACTGTTAAAGTGTGGTGAAAGCGTGTTTTTTTCTCTCACGATTTTATGCAGGTGTTAAAAATCGGATTTTAGAATCTTGTGATTAATTGCCAAAACCAATTCTTCTTTCAAACACCACCTACTTTTATTTATTGGAACCTTGAAACAGCCAGTGCCGGCCCTAATTTATACATTCGAAAACTCTTGCAAAAAGCAGATCTGTTCCTTCTACAAAAGAGGCATTGTAGAATGCGAGCACCAATATCTTGGAGTTGCAAATGCACAACTCCGGTTTATGATCTGTGAAATTCTCATCATTTGAGACCTTAGAAACTTGATTGGAAGATAAGTGTAGATTTTGGTTTTATTGCATCCTCATCTACTCGAAATAAATCCAACAATTTTCTTCCTAGTTTGGTAATCGAAGGCAAGATTTGTTGTTGCAAGTTACAAGGTATCATTCCGCTTATTTTATTTTATTTGGTTACATTTGCAACATTTTTATTTTGTTTTAAAATAAATCTGGTGATTTATTTCTTTGTGGTTGATGTTCATGTTGGTGAATAGTATTTGGAAGATTTCGTCATTTCTACTTGTGAATTTTGAGTATGCATTGCTTGGTGAGATGAAGGCATGTTTTTAGTGCTTCTTTGGATGTAAAAACTAATGTCCATGAGTTTTTGGAAAAATGGCTAATTTTGAAAATATTTGTATTTCCTCCTGCCCCAACCCCAAAAAATAAAAACACTGGTTGCGTATGGAAGTTTTCTTGCGTTTTGTGAATGTTTTTCTTTCGGCAGCAAATGTAGCGGTTGTAAAAGTGTTTTTCCAAAAATTGGGTACTAAAACGCTTGATAAGCCAACATAGAGAACCCAATTCTTTATTTCCTCTTAAGCAAACACTATAACTTGTGATTTTGTAACTTCTTATATCAAACAACACCTGCTTTATCAGTCTCTTATCTTAAATGCTTCTTAAAGCAAAACCAACGAGACACCAAAAATCAGGATCCACCCCTGGCACCTACATTGGGCTGTCTTAGATCCAACAAAGCTCTGGTGTTTGGTAAAATACACCATTGTAGTGTAAATAAACACTTTGACAAAGTTTAATAGTTATTGGCTTGATATTGTCATTAATCACTGATATTTATTTTGCTGTTAAAGATTTCAACTCTACTGCATATAATGGCTACATGGAGGCAAGGGGCTCATTCAGGAAAAGCTAGCAAGGTTAGCTATTGCTTTGCATCTTCAATTAAAGTGTTTCATTGTTTGACTCGATATAGTTGAGATGTTAAATTTTGTGCTCTACCTTAATTGATTGTTTAATCAGAACTTTAGTATGTTTGCCATGGAGTTGCTAAGTTTAACTCATTACAAACTATATCAACTTTACAATTGAGTTATTAAATTTTATCAACTCATGTTATACAAGTTTTCATAGTTATGGGATTGTGGTTAAGGATGTAGCTGTTGTGTTGATTTCAGTGTAGGGACGAAGATAGTTTAACTGATCGAATCAGCAAGCTTCCTGATGACTTACTGTTGATTATATTGTCTCGGTTGTCCTTTAAGGAGGCAACTATGACTAGCATACTTTCTCAACGATGGAGATACTTATGGACCAACTTGCCAAAGTTAGATTTTGATGGTGCAAACTTACTAATGAAGGTGATGTCAGGAAACGAACAAGGATTGCTACTTGATATGGAAAGGGCTAATTTTGTCAGATGTGTTAGTCGCAGTATGGAATCAAGTGACCATCCCATCGAGCAATTCCGAGTGTTCTTTAACTTGAATAAAGAATGTACAAGTTCGATTGATAAATGGCTTAAACATGCTCTAGCTAGGAAGGTCCAGAGGCTTGAATTGGACTTCACCGACTATGATTCCAGAAAAGATCATGAATATCATGAGTTTTATACTTTTCCATTCACATTTCTCTCTGAAGATGCTGGATGCTTTTATTGCAGCTTACGATCTAGGTCAATGAGGCAATCTGATTCTGTCAATTTCAGTTCACTTAGAAAAATAGTGATGAATTGCGTGAATGTGAGCAGTCAAGCCCTTGAGTTCTTCTTACACCACTGTCCTTTCCTTGAAGACTTATCCGTTTCCGAATCCAGAGATCTGTTGACTCTGCAGCTGACTAGACCAGTCCAATCATTTAAGCGCTTGGAAATAAGCTTTTGTCACAACCTCAAAAAAGTGGAGATTTTTGATGCAAATATAGTTTATTTGAAGTATGAAGGCTTCTCGATGATACCTTTTCTTCTTGAGGGTGTTCCTCTGCTTGTCGAGATTTACGCTGGGGGAGACTTTACTGACATCCTATCGAATGCCTTTGATATGTTTTGGGATTGCCTTCCGCAGATAGAGATCTTCACGATTGAACGAGTGGGCCATTTTTATTGGATAGTAAGATCAATATTCTTTTCCTGCATTATTTTAAAGTTGGTAAATTCCGATGTTGGCATTTTGTTTATCTTTCGTTCTTTTTTACTTTTACTCCACAGGACACTGATTTCTGTTCAGATGTGTGTTTGAGCAATCTGAAGCTATTGGTGATCAAGCAAGAAATTTTTTCACTGAAAGACTATAGTCTCCTACCATTATCCAGCATTTTACGTGCATCACCTCGTTTGCAGAGATTCGTTCTAGAGGTAGATTTTCCCCCTCAATGTTTATAGAGTTCTATACTCATCTTGAATACAAATTGAAGTGACTCTTATTCCTATGCTCATTTCATGTTAAGCACTTAAAATTATCTATTTATTGATATTTTACTGAAATCCTAACAAAACATCATGGCAATCCGTTTTGATGTTGAAATTTAAGAATTTCTGACATTTTCATCATTGGTTAGCAACTCCATTGAACTCTCTTTTCATGGATAAGTGATTTGGGTTCTGATGTATTACCAAACATCTCCGATGTATTTTGTAGACGATGCGTTGGTATCCTGAATTTTGCAATAGAAGGATATACAGGTTTGAGGGGTGGTATCCTCACCTCAAGGAGGTCGAGATTGTGGGTTATTGTAGCGTGACGAGCGAAATAGAACTAGTTCAACATTTCACGGAGTCTGCTGTCGCACTGGAGAAAATCACTATTGACCCACGCAAACCTTGCAAGGCCCCCATGGAAGTTAAGCCGAGCACAGATCGCCGTTTATCTACGTGGAGGCTCGATCCGAGATTCAAAAACGAATTCGCGAGGCAAATAATGGAAGCAAGGACTCAGGCAATGAAGCTCATAGTACCTCCAAGAGTGAATCTGCAGATTCTTTAATCATTGTGAATCTGCAGTATCTATAAAATCTCTATCTGATTTTGTTTTGGAAGAAACTATTTCTCTGTTTTCACCTAAGTACTTTCATTAGTTTTTTTTTTTTTGGGTTGGATTTTGAGGTTAGAATAGTGTTTTTTTTTTCTTTTAAATATCTTTGATTTGACATAAGATTTATATGAGACGCTCTCAGAGATTGTGTGCAATTCATTATTTTCAGTTTCAAGTTTGCATGTATGATTGGAGTCCTTATTTGATGCATATGTTGGATAATTTTGGCTGAAGCCTGAAATATCTAAAATGTATTTTCGTTTCAAAATAAGTGTCATTCATTGGTTTAAATTTGTTTCATATTAGAAGTCCTTTTAGTCTTTTATATTCAATTTTATTTCCATATTATCCCTATTAATATTTCTTTACCAAAAATTTGGGGATTCTGTGTCATCCTTTTTAAGGAAATGATTTGATTCTCTTTCTGATTTTGAATTATAAGGTCCTTGATTAATAAAAGGTATTTCTGTTCAATTTTTTATGTTACTTAATTTATGATTTTTTTTCAAAAGGATACTTATTTTGAAACTTTTATGTTCCTTAATTTATGATAAAAATTTACAAAAATACTTGTTTTGAAGATTTTATTTTCCTTAATTTATGACAAATTTTTCAAAAAGATACTTATTTTGATGTTCCCTAATTTATTACAATTTTTTTTAAAAAGATACTTATTTGATTATGTTCCTCAATTTATGACAAAATTTTTAAAAATAATACTTATTATGATGATTTTATATTTCTTAATTTATGATAAATTTTTTAAACAGATACTTATTTTGATACCAGAAGAGTATTTATTGAGAAAAAAAATGAGGATTTGATTTATCCACAAATGGAAATAAAGAAAATCCGTCGCAGCCCAGCCCAATATGTTCAATAGCCATTGGGCTCAACCCGGATTAGGTCCATCCAATGGCCCGCCTTAAGCGAATTCTTCTAGAAGCACACAAGTCAATAGTCATTACACCCCACACACACAAACACACACATATATATATATATAGCGCACACAGCACACGCACAGCATTTTGAACGAGAGAGACACTAAGATACTGAAAATGGATGCACAAAGAATTGAGGAATTGAAGGGTTTTGTGGAATACTGCAAAAGAAACCCATCTGCTTTAGATAATCCATCTCTTGCTTTTTTCAAGAATTTTCTTCAAAGGTAGTTTTGCTCAATTTTCTTGCAATTCTACTGTTTCTAGTTTGTTTTTACCATTAATTATGCTGTAAAGATGTTGTCTTAATGGGTTTCTTTTGTTTTTTTTGTAAGCTTGGGTGCTCGAGTTCCTTCGTCTGAAAAATCGGTGAGCTCCCTTATAAGCAGCATTTAATTTCATATGTTGATTATGCTGGAGTGAATTATTTCCTCGTGTGAAGAGTTCTGTAGTTTCATCAATGATTTTATGATTATTTTTGATTCATTTTTAGTTGGTTTTTAGAGTTAAGTTGCGTGGTTGGTTGTTGGAGTAAATTTGTGTTGGTTGGATTTGAGCTTTGCTGGTAGTTGAATTGGCTTAAGTTGGTTTTCAGTGGATTGATTCATTTATATCTGTTGTAGTTTCTTTTGGAGTTAAGTTGATTTTCCGAAAAGTACGAGGAATTAGATAGTATTGGATTATGGATGTTTTACTTATGGAAACTTGATTTTTGAACTTATTGTATAGTTAAGGAACTAGACTTTGCCGTAATTTTACTATTTCTGGAAGTCGAAACTATTCATTAAGTACAGTTGTTCCGATCTCTATGGTTGCAAGTGAGATATGTCTCGTTTGGCGGGAGAATTGTGGGTATTGGCCATTCCTTTTGGCGACTTCCAATTTCTTGATTATTATCTCCGAGTCAATTTTATTTGTTCTGAATGGTAGTCGAACCTATGTAGAATATTGTTGGCCACTTTTTGATCACACAACCACTTCATGCATGATTTTGAGTCTAGAAATTTATGTACTTCGGTGAGCTTTATTACACACTTTTCGTATTTAAGATCCTCTTGGATTAGTGTACTTCTGGCTTTGGAAAATATTCATAACATCGCAAAAAGAATGTTTTCCTTTGTGCAATTAATTATTCTTAAAAGAGATCTATATAATCCATGAAAGAAGTTCCGTCGTTCAACAGTCCTTTTTGTAGCATCAAAAATCTAGATCATTTCCAAGACGCGTGATGTCCTGCTATTTGTTTTTGCTGATGACCCATAATCTGGTGCAGGGTAAAGATAGTGAGGATATCTTGGACGAGGACATTGTCGAGTCTGATGTTGAGTTGGATAACTCTGATGTAGTGGAGCCTGACAATGATCCTCCACAAAAGGTGGGTTGCTGAAATAATCGACAAGAATGTATCAATCTTCTTATGCAGCTATTTCTCATGTTTTTTACTGCATTGTAGATGGGGGACCCTTCTGTTGAAGTAACTGAAGAAAATCAAGAATCTGCTCAATTATCAAAAGCAAAAGCTATGGATGCAATTGCAGATGGTATATAATTTTTTGCAAATTTGTAGCTAATAACTATCTATACTCTTTTTCCTTCAGAAAGTATTAAACTTTGCATCTGCCATTTTACGAATTTCAGGCAAGTTTGATGAAGCCATCAATTACCTAACAGAAGCAATAATGTTGAATCCGAAGTCGGCAATATTGTATGCAAATAGAGGTAATGCTAAAACATGTAAAACCACACCTATTCATTTTGGAAATTGTCATTTCTAATGTTTGTCATAATCCATATTCTGATGTTCATCTGAATATTCTTTTCTAGCGAGTATCTTTATAAAACTGAAGAAACCAAATGCTGCAATCCGAGACGCCGATGCAGCTTTACAGGTACATTTGCTTGTTTATATCTGGTTTTGAGTTTGTCCAATTTATCTTGTTGATGAAAAGAAGATTTCTTCAATGTCATATTAGATCAATCCAGACTCAGCTAAAGGGTATAAAGCACGAGGTATGGCAAGAGCAATGTTGGGCTTATGGGAAGGGGCAGCTCGTGATCTCCATGTGGCATCAAACTTGGACTTTGATGAGGAGATTGGTTCGATTCTGAAAAAAGTAATATTCTTCATATCTTGATGCCATTAATGGCTTCTTTACGTGGTCCCGTCCTTTTCATATCTAAATGCGATTGGTGCCTACCTTTGAGGTTGAAATACATTAAGCAGATTTGCTCAAAACTTTTCAGGTTGAACCCAATGCTCACAGAATTGAAGAGCACCACCGTAAATATGAACGCTTGCGAAAAGAAAAGGAGTTGAAAAAAATTGAGCTTGAGAAGAAGAGGCGCCAGGTGAGTCCCTGTTATTTTGTTAATGTAGCATTTAATATTTTATCGTCAAAAAGTGCTCTTTATTACCATTTCAAAATCTTCTTTCACATTTGTAAATTTGTTTCGAACATAATATGAAAGTCTGATTGTATATCTAGATTCTAGCCATGTTATAATATTTATAGCTACATCTATAGAAGTTCAATTACACCTTTGCGTTCTCTTTCCCGATTTGATTTGTTATATTCCAAGTTTCCAAATGAGTAATTTCTTCCTTTTGTTTTTTCGCAGGATGCTGAAGCTGCTTCTGTTTTCAAAGATGGTACTTTCACATTTGTTTAGTTTCTTCGATATTATCTATTCAAAATAAATTTTAAAGAAATCCCACGTGCAAGTACTTATCTATCGATTATTTGATCAACGAATAGGTGCTTCAAAACCACATGACTAAATAGTTGAGTTTAGATTTGTGTCCCTTTCCTGTATGTAAAACATTCACATGACTAATTCATGAAAATAATATCATAACTTAACAATGCTGCAAAGCAGTCTAAATGTTCATCTCTGTTTCGTTTCTTTTTCCTCATTTGCTCTACAGGAGAAATAATCGGCATTCATTCAGCTAGCGAGTTGAAAGTGAAACTCAACGCAGCATCAAAGACTTCACGGCTCACAATCATCTACTTCACTGCGACATGGTGTGGGCCCTGTCGCTATGTTTCTCCAGTGTACTCGAGCTTAGCAGGGAAGTATCCAAAAGTTGTGTTTTTGAAAGTAGATATTGATGATGCCAGGGACGCTGCTGCCGAATGGAACGTTAGCAGTGTCCCGTGTTTCTTCTTCGTGAAAAACGGTAAAGAGGTCGACCAAGTCGTCGGAGCCGACAAAAACGCACTTGAGCAGAAAATTGCTCAACATGCTGGATAGTAATAGTCTTCTAACTCAACAACAAAGCTTTTTCATTGATGAAATTGATTGTATTGCTCTTAACTGTTTGAATAGTGTTGCTCATGAGATTTTCTATTGATTTCGTTTTCCGAATAGTGTTTCATTTCTTTGGGTTTGCACTATTTTATCGAGCCTGGTGGCTGAAACATCACATTTCATGCGAGAGATTATTTTTCTATCACAAATGATAGTTTTGTTACTTTTCTACCACAAATCAAGAAAGTGGATAAAATTGTAAGCTTTTTGGATTTTACACGACATGATATGATTATATTGTGTATCCCTATGAAAAATTATTATCACTTGGGATCACAAAATATGAGCATAACGTGTAAACTCAGACAATCTGTTATTGTTTTTTACTTTTTACGGGAAGAACAATTTTGTCGATTTCTTTGGTTTGGGCAGAATAGTGACAAAACTATGATTTGCGATTAAAAAGGTATTTTATTATTTGGTTATAGTGGTATTTGAGGGTTTTTATTCTTTTTATATTTAAAAGTAATTAAATATGTGATGGGAAATAATTGTGAATAAAGGGATCTATAGCTTCATTTCTAGATAATGAAGATTCTTGCACCTCTTCTTGAAACATGCTATATATTATAGTCTAAAAAAACATTTTTTTAATTTTCTTCTACAATTATGAGAAGTTGATTTATAGACCTAAAACTATATTATGGCGGTGAGCAAGCAGCCTTCTCAGTCATACGACAACGTATTCTAAAGGCGGTAGTTTCAAAAGTTAGTTGGGCAATTCAAAATCTCTTCAACCCCGCGATTTCTCTCTCTCTCTCTCTCTGTCTCTCCGCGATGTAGACTTAGAATTGCTGGAGTAATTGTGAAGCAAGAGAGAAAAAAGCATCTGGTGTTATTCGTATTATTGCTAATTTTACTCTGGAATGAGTTTAGGTAATTCAGTTTGCTTTTGGGAACAGTAGATTTTGGCAAAGTAGCTAGCATTCAGATAATTATTGCGTTTTGATTTCTCTATTTTTTCATTTGTTGTCTGTTGTTTGTAATGGTTTGCCGAATTTGGGAATACTTAGATTGTTTATGTCAAAAATGTGATTTATTGCCTCATTGATCCTTTGCACCTATTTATTTCAACTGCTTTCTGTCTGTGTTTGAAAACATTTTGATTCTGTTGGCAGAAAGTAAATCCCAGTTGGAATGTTCCGTGAAAACTTGCATGTTGGTAAGATGCTGGATTCATGTAATCGAGTTCTCTGAATCTACACGACGTGTATTGTTTCCTTGTTTAGACTAGTATGCCAAGTGTCTGCATTCATTCGTTGGGCATTTTGGGGATTTTGTACGCATTAGGGTTACGGAGCGTGTACATGTCTTTATGAGGTAAATGCATATAAAGATCATGCGGCGCTGCATTTGGATTCAGGCTCGTGAGGTAAAACCGTGGATGTTTGAGAATTTCTGTGTGCGATTGTTGTTTTGGTTTGATTTTTTGTCACAGATATAAGTGTTCATCATGGTGAGAATCCGGTCCTTATATAGGAAGAATATTGAATCTTTCAAAGCCAGCACATCAAGCCAGGATTTTATGGAGGATGAGATTGTCGAGTCTGATGTTGAGTTGGATTTATCTGATGTTGTGGAGCCCGACTATGATCCCCCACAAGAGGTTGGTTACATAGAAATTGATTTTATTGGTGGTTTAATTAAAAAATTATATTTCTATCTTTGTTGTTGTTGTTGTTGTTTTAGATGGGAGATCTTTCTGTTGAAGTGACTGAAGCGAATCAAGAAGCTGCTCTAGAATTAAAGTCAATAGCCATGGATGCAATTCTTGTAGGTAGGTGTCCTTTTAAAAGTTTCGGTGTAGTTTAACATATATGGATCTGAGGAAAATTAATAATGTTTGTCTTTATGCATATGATATCAGGAGAGCTTGATAAAGCTATAAGTCATCTAACAAAAGCAATAATATTGAATCCAAACTCGCCTGTATTGTTTGCAAGCAGAGGTAGCTTTTAAATATGTTGAACATCTCTTAAAATGACAGATTATCCACTGATTATTTTTTTGGTTGTGTTTTAACATCTTATGTACGACTGGAAATTTCTTTTTCAGCTAGTGTCTTTATTAAGCTGAAGAAACCAAATGCTGCAATCCGAGATGCTGATGCTGCTATAAAGGTATATTTGTTGTGGTACTTATTCAAGGGCCATTAGGAATTGAATCCAACTTGTAGGGTACTATTTATTCTGTTTGAAGTTTTAAAATATGATCTATGCAATGGTATGTTAGATCAATGCGGATTTTGCAAAGGGATACAAAGCACGTGGTATGGCAAGGGCGCTATTGGGATCATGGGAAGACTCAGCGAAAGATTTGCGTATGGCATCAAATTTAGATTTTGACGAGGAGACTGGTGTGGCTCTTAAAAAGGTAATGTGCATAAGATCCGGGTGCAATTACTGTTGGTTATATTTCATGGGATTAATTGTCGTGTGTGATTGCTTCTTCTAGTAATATTTAAATCTCAAGCGATTGAATGTGAGATACATTATCAGATGTTTCTTGTAACTTTTCAGGTTGCACCTAATGTAAAGAAGATTTTACAGCATCGACAAAAGTATGAACTCCTTCGCATGGAAAGGGAACTAAAGAAAGCTGAACTTGAAAAGCAGAAACAGGCGAAGGTAAATATAATTGATTGTAGTATTCAATTGCTTTGATATATAATCTTTACAATGACACTTTAACCTTAGTTCTTCATTCTGAGAAGTAATAATGGCATCTATATGGCTTAAATCATTTATATTCTTCGTTGGTGATTCTAATTGTGTTATACCTTGTTTTGACGTTTTTGCAGGAAGCTGAATTTGCTTCTATGTTAAAAGACGGTATGTTTACTGATTGCTGCATATAAATCATTCTTTTATAGACGTATATCTTTATCAAACGGATAGGTATTTGGTAATAAATGATAAAAGGCTTATGATTTATCTTTCTACATTTCAGAATTTGTGTCTAGCATTCTTATTTTCTTGGTAGGAATATATTGTCCGAGTCGTGATTTATATGCAAAATGAAAACTAACATATGATCTCTGCTTCGCCTGCTAAGTGTATCTACTTTTATATGGCTAGTTTTTGATGCTAGATATAAAAGGTTGTAAACTACAATGATCGTTCTAAATGCCTTTCACTTTTATGAAGTCCTGACTTTTATACTGCTATCTTCTCCTAGAGTTACAAGGCTATATAAGTTTACACCAATAGAAATCAATTTAATAGGTACTATGTTATAGCATTTATATTGAATCCTTCTGTGGTAAAAATGGGGGAAGATATCGGTTTCGTGAACATATGTAATTATGAGATCAAGTCCTTTAATTTTTTTGACATCTCAATGTGCTGATTGGCTTACAGGACAAGTGATTTTGATCAACTCTGGTAGTGAGCTGAAAACCAAGCTGGATGCTGCTTCACAGATATCTCGGCTTTCAGTTGTATATTTTACTGCAACGTGGTGTGGCCCTTGTCGCTACCTTGCTCCAGTATACGAAGGCTTGGCAGAAAAATATCCAAAAGTTGTGTTCTTGAAAGTCGATATAGACGAGGCTTGTGATGCAGTTGTGGGGTGGGGTCTTGACAGTCTCCCCACCTTCTTCTTGGCCCTATACGGTGAAGTAGTTGATAAGCAAGTCCAGATTGACATGACTGCACTTGAAAACAAAATTGTTCAGCTCTCTGATGTGGTTTAGCCTATTCAAACTTGTTCATCAGAAGTACTGTAACATAGATTTTTGACAATATTTCTTACATTCTATGATTCTCTATGATAACGTATTTAGTCTATGCTTTTATTGAACATCATCATCCCATCTTTAGGAATGTAGCTAGTCTATGCTTTTTAGAAAAATTGTACAACGAAAACAAATGAAGAAGAAACATATGAGCAATAGGTGAACTATGGTTCACTTCCTCTCATTCTTAGAGTAGAATCTGAGAACCACGTAGAAGAAAAGCCGATATAGAACTCCCCATGCTAGCAGTATGCCGATATCTAGCCATATACTCTCGAATTTATGGATATCCATTGTGAATAGGATGTCTTCACCGATCAACGAGCAGTTGGATGGCTGAGTTACATTGTGGAGTTGGCTGATCCTTATTTCTCCGAGAGGGCCTGGCGTGAGGTCTTTAGCTTTGCCATTGTAACATCGTTTTCCTCCCTTGAATTCGTTTATGAGCAATGCCTCGAAAGGGTACTTGATTGCAGATATGTAATGCAGCCATTTCCAGTAGCTGGGAATCTGAGATTGTTTCAAGAAAAACCCACAAGTCAAGAAGAAGAGAGCTGTTGTTGCTATGACTATGGCATAGCCAGTGATGTAGCTGGGAGCCATTGCACTGACTAGCATCACGTAGGCGTTTGTGGTTATGAGCGACGCGTAGAGGATGAGCCAGAAGTATATGATGCTGCTTTTGAGGTGCAGTATGTACTTGGTGATTGCTGCAAATGTGAAGCCTTGGATGGCGAAAAACGGGAGGTATACTATGAGAGACGAGATCACATATGAGGAAGCTCGATATGAGTTGTGGGAGGTTTCACGTATGAAGATGAACCTTTCTTGGATGAATGTGGGGACTGCGTCGTTGGAAGAGAAGAAAACGAGGCAGATAGCGAAGATGTAGAAGTTGAGAAGGCGGTTGATGGTCTTGAAATCCTCTACATCGAGTCTCTTGAAGAGTGATGCGAGCACCAGAGCCATCACTGTGAGGACTATCTCACGGGATAAGAACAGCTCTGGTGTTCTTATCACGTTGAGGGCCGTTCTCCACGACAGAATCGCCACCTCACGCAGCCATGGATTGGCAAACTTCTGTCTGTGTTCAGGCTCATCAAGTACCTCTTCTGCCATGTCAAATTCTTCATAGGAAGCTGGATATGATGAGTCAGCTGCAGGGCTAAAGACTGCTGAGTTTTTACCACGTGGGGCGTTCCGATTGGGTGTGGGGTGGTGGCTTGAGAAGCTTCTAGAAAGGCCCCCCGGAGTCTGCCCAGGGGTCTGTGCTGGGGTCCACGTGGGGGCGCGACGTGGGGTCCCCGTCACGCCCTGGTAGATCCACACTGAGAAGTCTTTGTAGAAATGAGAGGCCAGCCTTGGGTATGTTCCACTCTGCATAGCTAATGGTGTGGTGACAGCTCGGGTTTTTCTTTCGAGTGAAGCATCGAACTGCTCTTCATCATCGTCATCATCATTGTCGAAGTGCCCTGATTCGGCTTTAGGAGCCATGCTTCCAAGGGAAAACTGAGTGCTACGAAGACTAATGTGCTTGGACCAAGGGCTCTTCCCTGGAGGTGTGAGTGGAGTTTTAGGCCTTTTTGGTGTTCTTCGAACCGGTGTTCTTGCAACTGCATCGGGCTTGATACCATCGCGTTGATACAGAATGAGAGGGTCGAGCCCCACGTTGGATTCATCGTACTCTTTGATCACATCAAGAAGATACTCTATGCTGTTTTCGCCTTCCGGAACTGGCCTTTGAAATCCAGCAAGGTATGCAGGTAGTGCAGTTGGACTTCCCATGTATGTTAATCTACCCCTGTTTATGTTAATGTATAGTTCATCATGTTATCAATCAGGATTGACAAAACTAACTAATCTTCGAATGTGGATTTGATCAGATTCATACCTTGCAAGAACTGTGATTCGATCAAGGAGCATTTGGATTCTGAATGAGGGTTGATGGATGGTCATGAGGACTATACTCCCACCTCTTGCGATATCCTTCACCTTCTCAACGACACTGTAAGCGCTCGTTGAGTCAAGGCCGGACGTGGGCTCGTCTAGAAACAAGAGCGATGGCTTGTGGATTATGTCGACTCCAATAGACACCCTCCGTTTCTCTCCACCCGAGACTCCTCTGTTGCCTTCGTTTCCTATGTAAGTGTGCATTGCACTCTGCAAGACGAGCGAAAAATGCTTAAGAGACAACGCCTCAAAGAGAACGCTTTTGATGAATTTGTTTGTGTTTTCTTTCATTGCTACATACAGTTAAACCGAGCTGATTGATAAGCTCGATGACTCTCTTCTTCTTCTCCGGTGTTGAAATTGATGGTGGAAGCCTCACTTCTGCTGCGAACATGAAGGTCTCGAAAACAGTCAACATCGGAAAGAGCTGATCGTCTTGCATCACATAAGATGAGATCATCTTCATATAACTTGCTGTTACCTGCATCATCATCATATATATAACTTCATTCATTGTTCTAGATCAAAACTTTTTAGTAAATTTATTTCTTTAGATGTTGAGAAAAACTCCGTTTTGTTATGTGTATTGGATAGAAAGACACGATCCACTGCATAAAACATGTGGATTAATGGATACTTACTGATTTTCCATCGATTCTGACATAGCCTTCGAGGCTCCCTTGAGCAATCCGGCCAGCCAATGCATCAAGAAACGTAGATTTTCCAGCCCCACTGGGGCCCATAATGGCCATGATTTCGCCTCTCATCGCCTGCCCTGAAATGTCGTTGAGAAGGTACGTTTCCTTACTGATCCAAACACCATCTTTCTTCTGTTTCTTCAACACACTATACGACAAATTCTTGAACTCGAGGCCATGGCCCGGGATCAGCTTTCGTGTTGTTTGCCTCGCCACGTTTTTCTGAGTTCCAACTGTTTTGTCCAAGTCCAGCAGTGTCTCCAGGCTCCTATTCGTGTCTGTCCGATTGAACCTCGCCATTGTTTCTCGATCGAGAACTCTTCTCTCCTTGGAGAGGGATAAGAGAGGTGGGTGAGGTTGGTATAAATGGGGAGATGAAGAGTGTGAAAAAATGGGGTGGTTTGGATGGTCGATGGAGCTGTCATGGAAACATTGGATTTTCCGAAGGTTTGCTTTGATGTTGTAGGAAATGCATTTACTTGTTTGGTTGTGCAATTTAAGACAGTTTTTGTTGTCTTTTTTGGATTGTGTTTTAGTGATTTCTGCTTAGCTTTAGAGCGTGGATACTAACTAGTCTTTGATCGATGATATTTTTGCTTTGTGACATTTAAGTATTAAAGGACTTGGTCTAACAGCCTTCTAAAATGTCTAGGAGGCTCTCTTATTTGGCTAAAATCGAAACAAGAGTATTGAATTTCAAGGACTTGGTTTTTATGGGAATATTAGACATGCTATTTTATTTATGGTTTTGTATTGAATTTTCTTGATAATAAATATTACAAAGCCTAGCCCACAAAGCACAAAATTTTAAGAGTTGTGATTTTATAAAAAAAGATTTAGTATTATAAATATGTTGATGACCAACAAATAAAGATTCCGATCCAAGATGACCAGAATCAAAAATCAGAAGAATTACACAAGAAATCCACCAGAATAGTCAAAACTTAGAATCAAAAAGAGAATTGTATTGCTCTTCTGAGAGAGAATTTGATACAAGAGGTGTGATATGTATGTGTGAGTGTCCCTTTATCTTGTGAATTTTCCTATTTATATTTTCCCCTTAGGAGGAAGGGTATTTTTAACCTCTTCCCCTTATGGTTTTCTTCAAGTATAAGCTAGGAAAAACTCTTATGAGTAAGTCTCTCAAGTGTATAGATTTTAGATCTATGCAATCGGGTCGGATCCGGGTTACCTGACCCGCTTTTTTTTTTCGCGCTAACTTTTTAAAATTTTTGTCATGACTTTTACTTATGTTAAGAATACCTTTATGTAATGTGTAAGAATACCTTTAGGTTATGTTAAAGATACTTTTATGCCCAAATTTCATACATTTACGTTAAGTTACACATACCTTTAGCTTATGTTAAGGACACCTTTAGATAATGTTTAGGGATACCTTTAGGTTATGTAAAGATATCTTTATGCCCAAATTTCATACATTTACTTTACGTCAGATATACCTTTAGGTTATGTTAATGATACATTTATGTTATGTTAGAGATACATTATCCATAACATAGTTGTGTTACACATTTTGTACACAAATGTATCTCTAACATAACATAAATGTATT
The DNA here is from genome assembly GCA_005771605.1 of Scutellaria baicalensis. Lineage (NCBI taxonomy): Eukaryota > Viridiplantae > Streptophyta > Magnoliopsida > Lamiales > Lamiaceae > Scutellaria > Scutellaria baicalensis. Next base: position 20,608,044 of record CM016722.1, on the reverse strand, counting down.
CTTAACATAACCTAAATGTATCCTTAATATAACGTAAATGTATGTGACCTTGAGCGAATTTTAAGGGTATCAAATCAGGATTTCAAAGGAACCTAGAATCATGATTTCAAAGGTATTCTTAACATCACCTAAAAATATTCTTAACATAACCTAGCTTAATATAACCAAAAAATATTCTTAACATAACCTAAATGTATGCTTAACATAACTAAAATGTATTCTTAACATAACGTGGTACAAAATTTAGAGTATAAAAGATTATTATTAATTTCTTAATAATAATTTAATATTTTTAATTAAAAAAATTAATCATCCACGTGCGAGTGCAAGACACGTGCTATACAATCGTTCCTATAGATATGTGAAGCCATAAATCGAATGGTACCTAATGTAATGAATCCAAAACCCGTCTTGAAAGATAAACATCCATAACAAAAAACCTCGAGGAAGCGAGTGGCATTTTCGAGGTTTCTGTTAAAAGACATAACCACTCAAACCTCTCATCCGTAACTCACATCCAAATTGAATTTTTGTTTCCAAGAAGTGTGCAATTTGATTGTCATATAATGAGGAAGAATGCCAGCCACAATGTTTACACATAGTGATCCAAAAGTATCACTACTCCCTAGCTTTGGAAGATTAAAAATGAAATCCCCAATAATGCAACATTTTGAACATTTATTGAAGAAGAAAAGATTAGTTGAATTCAAGGTATAACAAAGACATGACCACTCATGATCACTCACAATATCCAATACCTATACTATAGAGAGCCTGAATTGTGTTTGTTGTTCTTAATTTTCTCTTCCTCGATTTTCTTGGCTCTATATCAAATTGCTCTTTCAAAGCTGCTCACACTTCTTAAGAACAAGACATTCAAACACAACATTCCAGTCCAGTTCAACAATGGATATAACATCAAGTTCTTCACTGTTTTTCCATCAGATCATACTTTATTATCATTTCTTCTTCAAAACCTACAATGCTAGGTGCTAACCTAAGCTGTATATATAGAAACATATATAGAAATATTGGTGGGATTAAGAAGATTATCGTGATTCTTATTACTGCAACAATGACAATCATAACAATCAATCTTGTTCTTCTTAGATGTGGATTTTCTTCTCAATAGTTTTCTACTTATAGTAGAATTGTCAAATTTTCTTATAACAATGAGATTTATTTCAATTTTGGTCATACATGTAAGATCTATTCTTTATTTTTGAGCAATCAAGTATAGTTTCAGTTCCGGTCTGATGTGTTTCAATATTTTGATCCTATATGTTTCAATTTTAGTCAAGTTTTTCAATCTTGATCTTGTATGTTTGGAAAATTTTCAATTATAATCCAATTTTGGTCAAATGGCCGTCGAAAAATCTCTACATCGGGGATTTTGGGAATTCCAACCAAAATTGGACTAAAATTGAAACATATGGGACCAAATTGGAAACTTGACTGAAATTGAAAAAAGGTGAAACATACATGATTAAAATTGAAAAAACATATACTTGATTATTAAACAATAGAAAAAGTACATGATCAAAATTTAAGTAAACCCTAGAGATAACTTCCAAACATTATTCATGAGGTATTGAAGGGATTTTATCTCTCGTACGTTTGTTAAGTTGTTGATCCTCTTTATGGTTTCAATTAGAGCCGACAATTTGAGCCCAGACCGAACGACCCGTAAATGAGGTCGGGTTGGGCTCCAAAATGAGCGGTCCGAAAAACATCGGAACTTTTTGGTCCAGTTCGATGGGCTGGATGGGCTCGGGCCAATTTGTCCTGTCGGGCTTGGACCGGCCCGATGGCCGATAAATTAGTTTTTTATTACTTTTTGTTGTGCAATTTGTAAATTTTATGCGACTCAATTCTCTCTTCCATCTTTTTATGTATTCTTTTATTTTTTTTATAATTATTCTCATTTTCAACTATCATCAACTAATTAGAATCAACTAACAAACTATGAGAATTGAGTTAAAATGTTTTTGAATACTAAAAGAAAGTAAAAGATGATCGGATTTTGCAGCCACTAATAGTTTAATTATATTAAATAAATTAATTTCGATTATATAAATAGGATATTATAGTTTAGATTGAATGTCTTAAATTATCTAATAGGAAGTTCCATTTCTAGTTAAATCGGTGTAAGAATTTAATTAATTAAAAAATTTCAATTTAAAAAATAATTAGGGACTTGGCCCGTCGGCCCGATGGCCCAAGCGGGGTTGGGCTGGGCTCCAATTTCGTAGGCCCGACCAAATGATAGTCCGGTCCAGCTCGGCCCGACTTTATCGTTTGGCTCGTTAGGTTGGGTCGGGCCAGGCGGCCCGAATTGCCACCCCTAGTTTTAATCATTTTAAAATGCATATATTGAATTTAATCCTAGAGTCACACTTATGTGTCCTTGGGGTACGGTGCCCCCAACTTGATGATGTTTAGATATACACTTTTCAGGTATCACGTGTATACTCTTAAGATAATACTTACATATGTAACGAACAAAAAATCGGATACCTTTAACACCTATCACTAAATAGAAAGTAATATCTTAAGAGTATACTTGTGATACATGAAGAGTATATATCTAATATCATGCTTTAACATGGAAAAATAATATTTTAAGAATATACACGTAATACTTGAAGAGTACATATGTAACACAACGCGTTGGGGACACGTATTTAAGATTTGTACCCAGGGTATAAGTTTTTGTCTTAATCCTATAACTATTTGTAATTTTTTTTTGTCAATATTTGCGCTCTATGTCTTCCTTTATGTTTCTTCGCTTATTTCTAGTTCATTATTTATTGTATTCAGTAACTTGTTACAATTAACAATTCTGATCATTAATTTTTGAGGTTGATAATTTTATCTTTTAATTTTTGAAAATTCGAAAAGTTAGACCAATACAGTCCGAAATGTCAAATTGAACTCAAATCACTAATTTCAACCTATTTTGCCCAATTTATTACTTTTTACTAAATACTACCTATATAAAAGTATGGACATTTCTTACAAAATATGGATTGTCTAATATATCCTTATTAAAGTTTATATTTAAGGTTATAATAGTAATCTAGAATTTTAATATTTAAACAATTTTACATTAGAATTCTAAACAAAATCATATATCATTCTATTATAAATAAGACTCTATTATATTAGAACTCTAATTTAATATAGATCATATATCCTTATAAAAAATTTATTATTTAAGATCATAATAGTAATTTAATATTTTGATTTAATTAAAAAATTCATATAAAATTTTATTATGAGTAAAACTCTATTATCGATCTATTATATTAGAACTCAACTTTAATATAAATTATATATTCATATAAAGATTATTATTTAACCTCATAATAGTAATTTAATATTTTGATTTAAAAAATTCACCTTTCACGTACAACGTACGTGCTTTACACTCGTACCATTATAAATAATATATAAAGATATTAAAAAACTAAAGAAAACTAAAAATAGGTTAAAATTTAGAGAATAAAATTGTCAGTTCGAAATCAACAAATTGATGTAAATAGCCCGAAATTAGGGCTCCATTAGAATTTCAAGCTGAAATTCTCCTAGATTTTCATATTTTCAAAGTTAAAAAGTAAAAATGTCAACTTGAAAAGTTAATAATTCACAGCTGGTAAGTTATTGGATAAAAAAAATTATAAACTCTATTTGACAGTGATTCACTAACGAGTCAGTCGTCACTCATTGAATTGCAAGTATAATCACCATACGCCATGTAATTTTGAAAGGTGAAGTCGTGTGTACGTACCTTTTGTGGTTTTGTCCAGGGTCGTTCCAGCTGTGCAATGCCAGGCTGGACAACGTCCTTTTCCACGTCATCAACACAGAGATCCAACATTGGTTCCACCCGGCCATCTTCTCTTATAAGAACATGTTTATTGGTGATTCTCCACCAACCCAACCCATATGAGACAAAGAGAAAAAAAATATATATAAAATTAATTGTGGCCAACCCAATCGGTCAGCCGATCCATGAGTTGGTCAACAAAAATAAATTTATCTTTATCTCACTTTGTTAGATTGTGACAAATGTCACAATCTAATTGGTTTCCATATATTTTTTGTGGATATAATTTAGATTGTTGATATTGAAAATAATGTGTATCAAAAAATATAAAAAAATTATCAAAATTATCAAAATTTATGATTTTTTTTCTTTATAAATAGTCCAATATTGATATATTTTCAACAATTTGAAGAGCTCGATTTCCTCACAATCTTAAATTCTCTCGTTTTCTCATCGAATTTTTATCATTTCCTATTATGGATCCAAATAATCCAAATTATTATTCAACCTCCAAAAATTATCCAAACTCCCAAGATTATCCAAACTTTCAATCATTTCCAAATTTTAAAGATTATTCAAACTCTCTGTATTATCCAAACTAATATGTCAAATGTCTCTCAAATATAATCCATACCTAGTAGCTTACCTTTTCATTTCACAAATGTCTCTCAATGAAAACTCATATGTTGATTCCGATTCAAGTTCCGGCTCTTTCAATCTCACCAAATTTGATGAATGGGAAGAACGAGTTGTTCAACAAAATCATCAAATTGATCATTTCATTGATGATACAATCACAAGAAATCCTAATCTAATTGTAGGAGATCATACTCCTAGAGTTAGAAGACGGTATTTTGATAGAGAACGTGAGATTGGTGAGGAGCGTTTGATGAATGATTATTTTATCGACAGACCAATATATGCTCCTGAGATCTTCCGACGTAGGTTTCACATGCAGAAATCATTGTTCCTTTATATAGTGGAGACCGTCACTTCCAATGACGAATATTTTCAACAAAGATCAGATGCCATAGGTAGACGTGGAATTTCACCATTGCAAAAATGTACTGCAGTCATGAGGGTATTGGCGTATGGTACATCATTCGATGTCGTTGATGAATACTTGCGAATGAGTGCAGCCGTGACAAGGAAAGCTCTCAAGAATTTCGTAGAAGGTATCATTTCTTGTTTTGGTGACAAATATCTCAGAAGGCCTAATGAACAATATTTTATCAGACTACTTTACGTCGGGGAACAACGTGGATTTCCAGGCATGACAGGCAGTATTGACTGCATGCATTGACAATGGAAAAATTGTCCCACCGTATGGGCTGGACAACCAACAATCATTTTAGAAGCTGTTGCATCATATGACTTATGGATATGGCATGCATTCTCTGGAACACCAGGTTCTTGCAATGATATTAATGTACTCCACCGATCTCCGATTTTTAGTGATGTCTTGGAAGGTCGAGCACCAAAGGTTAGCTACGTCGTGAATGGTCGTGAAAAAAATATGACATATTATCTCACTGATGACATATATTCTTCATGGGCTGCATTTGTAAAGTCAATTTCTGCTCCACAACTCCGGAAGCATAAGTTGTTCGCTCAACACCAAGAGGCTGTCAGAAAAGATGTCGAGCAAGCATTTGGAGTTCTACAAGCTCGTTTCGCATTTCTTCGACACCCATGTCTTGTTTGGGACTCACATTTGATGGGAAGAATTATGATGACTTGTATCATCATGCACAATATGATAGTAGAGGATGAACGAGACACATATGAAAACTATTATGATCTCACAGAATTCTTTATGGATAAACCTACAAATCAACAAGACGATGATGACGACGATCAACATTTGCAATACTCGACTGAGCGCATTGCAAGCTTATCCACTTATATGACTAATAGGGAACAATTTCGCAATAGAGAAGCTCATAACTCTCTTAAAAATGACCTCGCCGACTCCACGACTTTTAATTTCTAACCTCCGTCGCCATGGTCAAACAGGACCCGATTCATCATCGGCTTCATCAACGTTAACTTTCCAGATCTCATTTTCCATTTCCAAGATTAACCCTTTCTTCTTCACTTTATTCGGAGCATGGCGAATGAGGGAATCCAGCTCCTTCTTCAACAGCTTCAGACTCGACTTCTTTTTCATGTTAGCTATGTAGAGGAACATACATGTATGGCTAAATGGATTTTGATGTAGAAATATTTCATTCATCTTATATATTTTTTAGAGAAAACTATAAAGAAGATTACTTTGTCGACTCAACAATTAAAAATATATAGTTAGTTGTTTAGTTAATTAATTGGTCCTGCATCGATATCCTTTTAGTTAACACGATTAAATGTGGAGTTCCTGGTTCGATAAAAAGTAATAATATTCCATCGAACCAGATATATATGTATGTGGAAGTAGTCATACTTTGATACATAACAAATGATATTTTAATGTGTAATAAATAACAAGTGATATATCCAACTTTTACGAATATAAATAGTCGATAATCTACCCTGATGTCCATTTAATATATATGGATTTCAGTACCTTAATCAAATTAAATTTCAATAGAACATTTTCAAAACACAAATACTCATGTGCTACCGTCGTATGTGCGGCGACACTAGCGCACGATCGACCATGTCCAAGGACATGACCGTGCACGACTGTGGTGTATATGTCTTTTTCAACAATAAATATATTTTTCACTATAAGTATGTGATATTTATCTATAAGTATGTCTTTTAGAGCTATAAGTATGTGTTTTCACGCACGGTAGACCGTGTCCCAAGACACGACCGTATGCGAGTGCCGTCGCACATGAGACGGTCTCATAAGAGTTCAGCTCTTTTAAAAAATATTCCAATTCATATAGTAACCATATCTAAAAAATTATGGCTTTTGCCTTTAAATCAATTTTGTCAATGATAAACACAAAACAATGTTAGGTAGAACAATAAAAAATTGCTAGTTGTTAGTAATATGACTGGACATATATTGTCTGGTTCCTTTATTAACAAATTGACCTGCTTCTTAATTTATTACATTAGTTAATTAAATTGTATTAGGTTTGTTACGTTTTAGCACTTACGATAAAAAAAAAAAAATTTATTTCTTTCAACTTAGAATTTAGGGAACATATCAAATAAAGTTGTTCAATTTTATTACATGTGCACTTTTAATAGGAGGGATAATTTCAATTTTGATGGAAGAAATAAACAATAGTTAAAGATGTAATAAACAATCAGTGATCAAGAAAAGATGCACGACTTATCAAATAAGAAAACATAAATTAATGCACTTTTAGAAACATGAAACATCTTAAACTTAAAATAATTGTCGTTTTTCGTAAATTTATTTTATAATTGTCATTTGGGACGGAGGTAGTATATATATTTACTATATGCTATATTTAAATTAAATTAGGATTGAAATTCATATAATAATAAGACATAAATACAATATTTAGAGCTTTTATTTTTACATGTATTACCTTAAACTAACATCATATTTTTATTAGTATTTTATTTTATATTTTAATATTAGCAAACAACAATTTTTTTCTTTGAAATATACTAACTACTAAGGTTAATATTTCTTAAAAAACTTTTCATAATCACATTGCCTATATAGTATTTGTATCAATTTATACATAGTATTCATTATATGCATGAAATATATTATATACATAAAAATCTACTATATATACACTAAAAATAATTGATGTTGTATTTTTGCACTGAAGATAAAATTGACACTTAAAATTAGATCTTTTCTAATTTGACTTGTTTCAAAAATATTTTAATTTTATCTTTATATGTAACAAATGAAACAACAAAATGAATAGAATAAATTATATATTTATTTTATCAACATTAAGAAAGTAGGTTAATATTGATTATATATAGATTGACATTATAAGTTATTATTTAACAATTAATTAATTAATTCAGCATTGATGATATAAAATAAACTTACATATAATTTAATTATGGTTTGGGAGGGAAACCTAATGTATGAGAGAGTGATATGTGTATTTAGTAGCTATTATTTTAACATATATTAAAGATTTGAGATTATTACACAATAATTCAGATATGTTAAGTTTATATCAATTTTTTTTTGTCTATTATAAGTTTGAATTGTATAACATATACAAGATAAACAAAACTATTAGATATGTATTAATGTATAAAATCAACTAAAAAATGGAAATCAATCATCAATAATATTCCTAATACTAAAAGAGTAAGTTTTTTGTGCACCTGGTGCACGGATCTACTCGGGCCGGATGCGGGCTGGGCCGGATCAGCCCAGTCCATAGGCCTCCTTTATTTTCGCATGTTTTGGCTGTGACTTTCATGTTATGTTAGTCATACATTTACATTATGTTAGTCATACATTCATCTTATGTTAGTGATACATTCATTTCCAAATTTCATACCCTTAGTTCAAAACCAGCGTGTTTTGATGGTGACCTTCATATTATGTTAGTCATACCTCCATGTTATGTTGGTCATACATTTATTATGTTAGTGTACATTCATATTATGTTAGCCATACATTTACATTATGTTATGACTAACATAATGTGAATGTAGAAACACCTGAGCAAATTTTCGTGGGTTTGAGTGCACTCACCAGGCGTGTGGGAGCACATTGGAACGCGTGAAAACGCGTGTTGGAGGCGCGTGGGTCAGGTTGCACCAAGTGCATAATAGTTTTGGTGATATTAAAAAATGAAAACGGGCGGGAAATTCCTTGATATTTCTAATTTTAGCTTTTATTGTTATTAGAGCATCCACATTAGAGTGTTGTTAGCACACCATTTTTACATGAGACCCACATGTCAACACACTAATTAAAAATATATACTTTTTAAAAACACATCTCTACATTAATTTAACACAAATACAATCATTACATGTGAATCTCATTATCCACTAATTCTTATTATATTGTGTATATCAATTCAAATTAATTATTTATTAGTTGCATATTTTTTTAATGCAAAATTGTATATTGAATTTATTAATTATGGTATTAAAAAATTTCAATTCACATTAAAATGTGATTATTAATAAATTAACATTTACTTTAAATCTTTGTATTTTTTTGGGCTAATTACATAAAAGAAAAGATATTAAAATACATTTGACCTACAATTAATATAAATGAACAATTAATTTTTACATATCAAATAAATCAAAATTAAAAATACATCTAAAATATAAAATAAAAAGAAAATAGAAAAGTATTAAAAAAGGGCAAACGCTCCTGTGCACTAGGTGCATGGATCTGGATTAGTGCAACTGGGGCGACCCGACCCAAATCCACGGACCTGAGTTTCCCTTCTTTTTTATTTTCGCTTCAGGTTGTTACCTTTATGTTGTAAGGATGTAACTTTTATGTTATATAAGTGTGACCTTTATATATAAATGTAATGACATTTATGTTCAGTAACTTAGGAAAAAATAAAGATATCAGGTTTTTTTGATTCAGATTGAGACCTTTATGTTGTATTGTTGTGACCTTTATGTACAATTCTTGTGACTTTTATGTACAATTACCTTTATGTACAAATTTTGCTAAAATTCTTCCTTTTTTTCTAAGTTAGAGTATATAAAAGTCATTATATTTATACATAAAGGTTACACTTATATAACATAAATGTCACACTCATATACCATAAAGGTAACAATTTGAAGTAAAAAAAAATTCAAAAAAAAGTGTCCGACTCCGAGTTTTTCCGGACCCGACCCGACCCGAATTGTATGTGCATCAGTTGCACAAGAGACTAACTCTTAAAAAAAGAGAGTAATCATTGGAGAGATAATAAGAATTGCATTCTTACATATTAACACTCATATCCTACACTAACATACACATACACTTAAAAATACACTCACATCAATTAATTGTAATTGTGTTTTAATTAAAAATGCACTACAATTAACTAATGTTGAAGCTCTTATATATATATATATATATATATATATATATATATATACCGTTCTACTATCATGAACACATTAATATGTGTTCACGCTGACATTTAAAAATTCAACATATATACCAATTAATTTCACTTTAATATAAGGAGAAGATGAAGATCATTACTCGTAAACGGTAGGTGGCCACATATATTTTAGTGTATATATATATATATTATATATATAAAAGATATTAATAATACAAAAATAGAATGTCGAAAGTCTAATCTACCCCATGACTTCTCTGCACTCATGTTCGAACTGAAGAAAAAGAATCAAGAAGACCAAGGACTATAAGCTGTATTTTTTTTTTTAAATCAATAAAAAAAATACCAATTACAAAAGGAAAGAAAAAAAAAAAGGAAAATCATGGTTGGGTTTTTTTGTGTGTTGTGGAGCTGAAATATGAGGATAGACTTTGGGACAAACAAAAGAAATGGCCGTTAAACTTCAACCAAAAATCAAACCTTAACCAAAGAAAAAAAAGGGAGAGAGATTGCAATGGCAGCAAACGCCATCTGTCCTTTACCACTCACAACTTCATCTTCTTCATCAAAACCCCTCTTCTTTGCCAAAAAGACTCTTCTTTTACCATCATCAGCATGTTTTCACAAAGTGGGAGCTTCAAAGTTTGCCCATTTAACAATCAAGAAAAGAAATGGCAAGCGATTTGCAGAGGTGAAATGCATGGCATCTGCTGCCCCATCTGTTCTTCCCAAGGCCCTCTTGTTCGATTGCGATGGTGTGTTGGTTGACACTGAGAAAGATGGGCATCGTGTTTCTTTCAACGACACTTTTGATGAAGTAAATTCTCTGTTATTACAGTTGCCCTTTTGTTTCTATGCTGTTATTTTGCTTTTGGTTTGACTGTTTGTGCAAATTTAGTGAATAGAAAGCTGAGTTGGTTGGTATTGGCTGCTTGAGCTTTGTGTTGTTGTGATTTGTTTTCTTTGGATGGTTTTTGTTGTTGATGGATTGAAATTGGTTAGTGGGATTGAGTGAAAGTGTTGGATTGTGCAGAAAGAGTTGGGAGTTACGTGGGATGTCGAATTATACGGTGAGTTGCTTAAGATTGGGGGAGGAAAAGAAAGGTACATTCACTGTTTTTTGTGAATTTTCTGTGATGTTGTTTGAGGTTGTTGTTGCATTGTTGATTTCTGAGATTTCTATGTTTAATCAAGCTTATATATAGTTTGGACTAGCTGCTTGGTAGTGTGAATTCTTGAAGTTAAAATCGCGATTCGTGTGCTTAAGTATCATATGTTTGTTGGGGAAGCCTAATGGCTGAAACTCGTTGTTTTTTTGTTGTTGGCTGGAGTGAAGGATGACAGCGTACTTTAATAAGGTTGGCTGGCCAGACAAGGCACCAAAGACTGAAGAAGAAAGAAAGGCATTCATAGCATCGCTTCACAAACGAAAGACAGAACTTTTTATGGTCCTTATCGAGAAAAAGTTGCTGCCTTTACGGCCTGGTGTTGCAAAGTGAGCTTCATTTCGATCCTTGTTTACTTAGAGAAAACTTAGAATGTACTTCATATGCATAGCCCGTTTGAACGAGCTTGTTACATTCTTAACCTAAGTCATTATGTAGTTGTATTTATCTCAGCCTTGTTCGGAGTATAGGCTTTGTATGCTCTCTGAATTTCAGGAATAGAACCTTATTTCTTTTAAAATAATTGGATTGAGTAGTATTTGTTGCTGAAGTGAAAATTGACAGGTTAGTAGATCAAGCTCTCGAAAATGGAGTCAATGTTGCTGTATGCAGCACTTCAAATGAGAAGGCGGTATGCACCATCAGGTTCTTCAGTTTTCTGTTACGTCTACACCATTGTCCATGTGGATTATCCATGGTCATAGATACCAATGGATCATTCGCCTCATATCAATTTTAATGAGCATATTTCCGTAAGAATATCAAGATATACTGAATGAGAATCGAGATCAAGAGATTTCACAAATGAATCATACTCCTCTGTCCCAACATAAGAGTCCCATTTCTATATGCATTGGTGTATGTGCTACTGATACTGGAAATTTTTTTGACAAATTTCAGGTATCTGCTGTAGTTTCTTTCTTGTTAGGACCTGAACGAGCAGAAAAGATACAAATATTTGCTGGTGATGTGGTTCCTCGTAAGAAACCTGATCCAGTAAGCCACTCGTATCCTTATATCACCTTATTTCAATAAGGTTCATAACAATTAAAAGGCAAGAACACAGGAGTATACCTTTGTTACGAGTTGGGATCGATAATTTGTTCGTTTGTTGAAGTCCCAACTGATACCTTTAATTGCAGGCAATATATCTTTTAGCTGCAGAAACACTGGGAGTTGAACCTTCAAGGTAGAGCCTCCACTAAAAACCGACAATTTAGGTTGTGTTTGGATCGAGGGATTTGAATTACAAGATTTGAAATGAATGCATATGAAATTCATATCTATGCAAACACCACCAATGGATTACCGCTAAGATCATCATACATAAATCTTTAGCTAATCATAGTCACTATCTTTTGGTCTGATTCTGATGTTGCTTGTCTCTCTTTATAGTTGCGTTGTTGTCGAAGACAGTGCCATCGGTCTTGCAGCCGCCAAAGCTGCTGGAATGAAGTGTATCGTGACAAAGAGCGGGTAAGGAATTACAATGGATCATAGGATTGATAACACCATATAAAGCTGGAAACACACTCAGAAAACAGTGTGACTCACTAAAATATTCGATCTACGTAGCCTTGTTTTTCTACCGTATTTCACTGTGACACTTGTGCATTTCAGGTACACAGGAGATGAAGATTTTGTAAATGCAGATGCAGTTTTCGACTGCATCGGAGATCCACCGGAGGAACGGTTCGATTTGGCATTCTGTGGAAGCCTTCTTGAGAAACAATATGTTAGCTAAACGCAAGCCCTATAATCTCATGATATTGTATCCCTCTTCAAGTGTTGCCTCTTTCTTACATGAACATGATATGAGTTTCCAAGTATCAAAGATTCTTGTTTAGTATATAGTACTCCCTCCTATTCATTTTAAGTGTCATCCTAGAATTTGACACACAAATTAAGAATTATGTTATTTTTCTACGATACCCTTCATTAATTAAGTTTTTTTTTTTTAAATTTTCTACAATTACTATTAGTCCATGCCTTTATTGAAAACATGCATAAATACACATCAATTAATGTGAGAATTAATTAAGCACAAGGACATATATGGAAATAACACACAAAACGTTAATTAAAAAGAAAAAAACTTGAAAGTTATAATACGACATTTAAATTGAATAGGAGAGAGCATGTGTTATGAGATATTATTACATGTAATAAGATGAGCATTTTTTGAATGTACATTTAGAAACATGTACAAATACATTCAATGACATTGAATTCCAACCATGAAAAGAGATAACATCACATGCAATGCAATGGTGCAACTAAACTAATGATCCAATAATGGGTTTGACTTTTAGATAAATATAAAAATTTCATTTGATTCCTTTTCTTTCTACTTTCTAGTGTGGAGATAAGTTGGCATGATAAAAAAAAAAAAAAAAATTGTATGAAATGATAATGATCAATGATCATGTCATGTTACTCCCAACTACGACGGTTTGGTTTTTCATTTCAATATCATGTATATTCTTGATGAATTTTGATGTTATATTTTAGGATTAATTGTCGAAAAAATTAGAAACTTTATTTAATTTGTAATTTTAGCTAAGTTTTTGACATTGATAATTATAACATGAATTTTCATTTTTTTTTTAATATTAAACAACAAACAGTTTTTGGATATGCTTACACTCAAAGGTGTATTTTATTCATTTTAACGATCTCAGTTAATATTTTTAACTCTATTTTTTTCTGATAATAGTTTATCATCCATGATGATTTTACAATTCAGCATTAGCGCAACCATATTTGAAAACCATGAATTGGGTGAAATTTGATTAAAATTATAAATTAAATAAAATTCATGATTTTTCTGACAATTAACCCTATATTCATGTATATAGTTATAGGAGTAAGTCTCTTGTGAATCAGGTGCATGAATCTTAGATCCATGCACCCGGGTCGGATCCGGGTCGGGGGGACCGCACCCTCTTTTTTTTTTTTTTTTTTTTTTCGCTCATGATTTTTGAAAAAAATCACATACCAATAGTATATGTTAGACATACCTTTACGTTATGTTAGACATACCTTTAAGCTATGTTAAACATACCAGTTATGCCCAGATTCCATGCCTTGTCTTTTTTTGGCTTGATTTTTGAATTTTGGCACATACCACTACGTTATGTTAAGCATACCTTTACGTTGTGTTAGACATACCTTTATGTATAATTAAACATACATTTGTATATGTTAGACATACCTTTATATATAGTTAAGCATACCTTTATATATGTTAGACATACCTTTGTATATAGTTAGACCTACCTACACATGGTTGGTCTAACTATACACAAATGTTGGTTTAACTATACACAAAGGTTGGTCTATTTGAGCGAATTCTGGATGAGCTTCAGGCCAAGTCTCCAGCGCATGGGAGCGCGTGCATGCGCGTTTTAGGCGCGTTTTGCGCGCGTGAACGGGTCGGGTCAGGTGCATGGATCTCCTGACTCATAAAAGTTTTTGCCTAGTTATAGACCACGACATATATAATGGATGAATGAAATATGAGGTTAAGATAAGGCTTTTTTAAACTTAACATCATTAATACAATTAAATCTACATTTTTTTTTCCAAATGCAATGGACCAATCTTATGTTATCAATCTTTTTCCAAGAAAAGTTATTCTAAACAAGTAATTAATATAAAAAGAAAAATAATGAACCAAATTCATTATGCATAGTGTCTTATTATCTTTCTCACTTTACATTAGCATTAATTAAAGATAACAAGAATTGTCATCTACTTCTTTAATGTGGTCCATTCATATATTACCAATTCATTAATTGATTTAATATTCTCAGCAGAGAGAGAGAGAGAGTTGTTAGAATAGTCCCAATTCCTTTTTGTAACCATCACACAGCTGTTTTTCATTTAATATTTCTTGTTTCAGTTGCACCATTTTATTAATTTCCATGAATTGGGTATATTCACAATTAATAAACAAAAAGACATAGCTTACAGTGTTAAAATGAATTAGAATCAAAATATCTTAGAAAAAATCACAATTTTTTTCAAAAATTACAATTGCAATTAATCTTTTGACAAATATAAACAATAAACAAAGTTGGGATATCATAATACAACCCCTTATAAATGACATGCTAGTTCCAAAATAATCCAATCAGAAATATATACAATCATGTTATATTTGTTAAATCAATAGGTTGATTAGCTAAAATTATAAGTATCTTTTTGAAGTCAATAATTTTTGCAGCAATTAATTAATATTACAATTACTCAACTTTAGTTAAAAATTATTGAAACACATTAAATAAAGCTATTAAATGATGGATAGCCCACCAATACACTTCACAAAAATCAAACTTGAAGAAGAAAAGCAAGAACCAATGATCCAAATATATTTCTTCATCATCTGAATCCAAATACAACAATCTTCAAATATATATATTTCCCAAAAAATTCAAAGAATACCCTTCAAAATTACATAAATGTTTACACAATTTTTGTAATCATAAAAAAAATCCAAAAAAGAAAGATGGAGAATTCAATTCTTGTTTTTCCTAAAAACAACCTCAGTATCCAACCCAAATCCATCAATGGAGAATTCAATTCTTGTTTTTCCTAAAAACAACCTCAGTATCCAACCCAAATCCATCAATGCTTCTTACCTCAATCAGCTCAGAGTTCTTGAACATCTCCTCCAATGGCTTCACGCTATACAAATCGTTTGCAGAGTACTTATCGGCCCGTCGCGATAGCAGCACGTGGAGCACGCAGATCCCGCCGGGCTTCAACGTCCGTTCGATCTCGCCGACGAATTTCCAGGGATAGAGCGCGTGATCGAAGACGTTGGAGAATTCGAAATCGAAGGTGGCGTCATCGAAGGGCTGGTGGTGGAAGTCGCCCTTGATCACGAGGGGAGGGTATGGGACCAGATCGATGCCGACGGAGTCCTCGACTCCGACCTGTTTCAGCGCGGCGACTTCCTGCCCGACCCGGGCTCCAATGGAGAGGGCTTTGGAGGCGTTGAAGAGGAGGTGTCGCTGCTTGAGATTGTGGAAGAATTCGGAGAATTTCTCGACCTTGCGGGCCCAATCGCGGGTGGTCCAGATCTCGCGGAGCTTGGGGTTGAGGGTCTTGTTGAGCTGGCGCTGGAGGTAGGCGTCGTAGGAGGAGTAGCCGGGGCGGATCTTGAGATCGGAGGGGAGGTGGTCCGGTGGGTCGGTGGTGGGGGGTTGGGGGGAGTGGTGGGGTGTTTGGAGAGAGATGAAGAGGAAGAGAGAGAGAGAAAGGAGGAGGAAGAGGAGGATGGGCTTGAGGAATAAGGGTAGATCTGATTTCATATCTGCATCTGGATTTATGGGTATGAAGAGGAACAGAAAGACTGTTTCTTCTGCATGCAACAAACAGAGAAGATTTCTATGTGTGTGTGTGTTACTCTGTGTTTTGCTTATTATATTGTGTGGATGTGTGTGTGAATTCTCTGCATTTTGTTGAATATTGGGGAGGGAGAGGGAGAGGGAGAGAGAGAGAGAGAGAGCCGACTGCAAAGTGTAGTGTGTGAGGCAAGAATTTGGAGTTGAAAAGGGCCAAATATTGGTGTCAAAAAGAAATAAAGAAAAGGAGGGGGGCCAAAATGATAATTGGATGAACAATATTGAATAGTATTTTGTTAGGTTATGTGAAATCTTACAAATCTAATCTAATGTCATGAGATGAGTTCATTCATAATCTATTTTCTTCCGTATAGAGATTAAGTTGTGGTATTGAGTTCAGATTCTGGATAGTGGGCTCGATTTCAAAAAATTATATTCACAAAACGATCTTATATATGTATTTATTCTTCAAGATAGAGATAACTTGTGGAAATGAGTTGTGTTTTGATAAAACAGTCTTATATAGGTGTTTATGAATAACAGGGATGCTTGGAAAAAAAGTGTTATGATTTAGTGATTAATGAAGAATTGATTAATAGTAAAAGTGAGGTGTTATTTTAATAAGAATTTCTTATTTCTTATTTGAAAAAAACAAAAGTGATATTTGAATATTTAGCCAAAAATCAGATATAAGTAAAAATTGTGTTCACAAGTTCAAAGGTGATTCATCAAGTAAAGAAGAAAAATAGAGACAAAAAAAGAAAGAAAGAAAAAAATCGGGTTTAAATAATGAGTTATAGTGTGTCACTAGCAATAAGAGTGCACATGGAAAAATAGTATTATAAAACAATAAACAAAGAAAAGGGAGAAATATTATTTAATAGTATTGAATGATTCATTGATTAGGCAAAATACAATTATTTGAGTTTGACAAAGTCTTCACATGCTGTAGAATGTGATAATAGAGGGTGTTTTGTAGTACACCAAATGTATTAATACATCAAACTCTCCATTATTTTCAGCCATTAGATTTGAGATAATTGTTGACGCCATTAGATTTGAGATAATTGTTAACTTTGACCTTAATAATCTCAAATCTGATGGCTGAAAATATGTGAAGAGTCTGGTGTATTAATACACCTGGTGTACTATAGAATGATCTGATTATATATATGCAGCCAACTGTGAGCTATCTATCTACACTAATACTACATGCCCCTTTTCTTCAGGGCAAAAACTTTTATGCACCGGTTGCACGGATCTGGGATTCGTGCAACCGGGTCGACCCGTTCATGCGCCCAAAATGCGCCTCCACGCGCCTGCACGCGCTCCCACACGTTGAATACTTGTGCTGAAACTCACCCAAAATTCGCTCCAATAGATCAACCTTTGTGTATAGTTAAATCAACCTTTGTGTATAGTTAAACCAACCATGTGTAGGTAGGTCTAACTATATACAAAGGTATGTCTAACATATATAAAGGTATGTTTAACTATATACAAAGGTATGTCTAAGTATACATAAATGTATATCTAACACAACGTAAATGTATGTCTAACACCATAACGTAGTGGTATGTGCCAAAATTCAAAAATCAAGCCAAAAAAAGACAAGGCATGAAATTTGGACAGAACTGGTATGTTTAACATAGCTTAAAGGTATGTCTAACATAACCTATTGGTATGTAATTTTTTTCAAAAATCATGTGCTAAAAAAAAAAAGATGTGGTCCCCCGACCCGAATCCGACTCGGGTTCATACACTTGATTCACAAGAGATCTACTCTTTCTTCAGATATCATCATTTCATTTTTTTTTACTTATAATTCCCATTTTCATCAATAATAAAATAGTTTTTAATTGATAGTTCCCATTTTCTTTGATTTAATTCCACGAAAAGTTAATTTTATTTTTGGTTTCTATACGCGGAATAAAAATTGTGGCATTTAAAGCACATCTATTTATATGTGAAATTTAATTTATTAATATTAATTAATTCGAAAGTCAAACTCAAGTTAAATACAAATTAATCACAAATAAAAGAGAAGAGAAGAATAACAATTTCACAGATCTGATGAAAGAAACGGTTCAAACTTCAACCCATTGTCAATGAGTCAACTTTAGTTCTTCAACATCTAATTTAATGCTATTCTGTTTAGTTAGTAGCAAGCAGGGATTTTGATTTAGTAGTTGATTTGAAGTTATCAAGAAAATTATTAATGGCAAAATTGTGGTGGGTTAGGTCCTAAAATCTCACAATTCTGAAAAAAGAATGAAGAATTTCTTGGAATTCAATCCAAGAATATGTTGTAGTACTATGATCTTGTCCCCCTAATTCAACCATTACTTCATCACTCCGCAATCTCTCCCTCTCTCTCTCTCTCTCTCTCTCTGCCAAAAGTGAAGGCTACAACACTGAATCAGCAATTAAGAAAAAAAGAAGAAACAAGAAAATGTAATTCATAGATTGCATTGTTTCACATAATGAATGTGTAACAGCAAGTTTTCACTGCTACTGATAAAAAGCGAAGGAGAAGTTGAAACCTCATTTCTTCATGATGTCCTCCAGGAAGAACAGGACCAGAGTTTAGTAACATCTGATGTTATCAGATTGAAAATACCGATGTGTGTAATGTCTTCCCATCATATGTATCATAGAAAACGTCGTGCCAGTGTGAAGATCTGTGGATATGACGAGATGTTTGGTGACAGCTCCACAGCTGCTTGAATGTAACCATCCGTTCAATGTCTGGTCAGTCATGCTTCATGAACTAAGTTCCACATGGACGAATTTCAGTCCCAACGATTGCAACCCTCTTTCGGGTGAAACTTGTGACCATACAATTCAAACCAGTAGTTCATCCCACTCAAGCCAATGCGACAGATAAAGCAGCCGTGTCCTGCAACCTCTGACTTCAAACCTCATAAGCATAGCAAGTGGTACGGAAGAGTGATTCTAATTACAATTAGTATTGATGCTTTTTACACTTCTGCCTATCATTAGAATTTTCTGAAAGGTAACTATCTAAGCATAGTCATAACCAAATCTCCAAACTTTTTTTGAATCTGTTTCCACAGATCAACATGCAACCTTATGCAACAATTTCGAATCTTTTTCTCCATGATTACTCTTGACCACCCTCAAACCCAGAGCATAACTGACCTTTCTATATCAGTGCACTACAGCACATGATATTGACCCTCACCTCCAAGATCATGTCTTGTATAAGATCATCCACATCACTTGGATGCTAGAGAGATGGCTACCCGTTTGAAGCTGAATTCAGTGAATCATCTCATGACCGTATATATGATTTCAAACAACATACGGCACTGTGATGCCAATATAAAGGCAACAAAACCAGGCAGATACTTGATGAGCCCAATTAGTAAGGTCTGGATATCAGAAGTTGGAATTGCTCATCGAGCAGTATTTCCAATGTCACCTGCAATAAAGTAAGCTTTATTCAGAGAGATTTTACTTCATCAAACCATGAAGAGTCAAATTTTATTCAGGGTGTGTACAGTATAAAACACCATTTAGAACTTAGATTATAATCATCATGGATAAACATTCAGATAATTTAATGCATACTTAAATTCCATGAAGCGAGTTTGTAAATGAATAGGTGATGCTTTTGACAGATATAATGTACATTACCTAAACAGAAAGTATCAGGCTGAATGCAAGCTCATATCCCTTTTAGACAAGGTAGCCACTTTAACTATGTTAGATTTGGCAGCATCTAAAAATGGATCTGATTCCATGGCCTTGTTAAAGCAGAATTTTGCTTCTTCCAAGTGACCCTCAGCTACAAAGACGAGACCAAGATTGTTATATGCAGGAGCATAACCAGGCTGCAGTTCAAGAGCCTTACTGAACATTGCTTTTGCACTCTCATATTTCCTTAACTGTCGATAAAAATTCCCAAGGTTGGTAAAAATAGCATGTGCTTGTTGAGATGTAGCTAATGACAATGCATGTTTATATACTTCTTCAGCTTCTGAAGACTCCTCTAGTAGCTGAAGAGAGATACCTAATACAAGGAAAGACAATTAATCAAAAATAGAACATTACACACAATTCCATGGAGGGAAAAGGAAGATGTAGCATACCAAGATTTGACCATGTATAGACACAGTCACTGTGACGAGCGACTGCTGACTTGAGATATGTCTGAGACAGTTTAAGCTGCTGAGTACTAAGACAATGAAGGCCAATTTGATTCCACTGTACAGCATCATCAGGGTCTTCTCCTACTGCCTGATTAATGTGTACAAAAATAAATATTAGATTTGTGTTTCTCCTAGTCTTCTTTTCTTTAGGGCAATTCTAACCCCTCAAAATCATGTAAAAGATGAATTTGTCAAAGAGGTGACAGCCCTAAAATTTGGGAACTAAAGAATTAAGTTGCATTGAGAATTGTAACTGAATTTAGTTTTCTCAAACCTCTTCTTTCTTTTACCAATCAGATAGAAGGGGCAAAGAACTATACTTGTCAATTATCATGAACTGATTAATGGGAGCATAACTTTTAGGCCATTATTTAATACGATTGGTGTCATAATAAGCAAACTAGACACCATCCTTGGCGCCAAGTGCTTTAATATATCGCTCATTGAGCCAGTAATGAATAAGCCAATTGATTAAATATAGAGCTGAAAACTGCTTAAAAGCATAATCTTGGGAATATGATCTCAATCTTAGAATCTAACATTATATGATCACAAATTATTATATGTAAGTCTGACCGCAGAAGAATCTTTCACATACACTGGAATGGAAGTCAGGGGAACTATAAATTATTGCCTCCTTGTGTGTATAGGAGTTCCCTTTTTGTTTCCAAAAACATTCTTGAAAGTTTTGTCCTTACCAAATTTTCATTCTTCGAACATGGCTGCAATAATGAAACATCAAACCATGTAATGAGTTAGGTTACAATAATTACCTGCTTTAGACTGTTCATGGCACGTTCTTTAACTTCCAGCAATTCCTTTGAATCAATTTCGAATGCTGCTGCAATCTCGTGTTGAGCCTTGTGAACCAAAGCAAGACCAGCCCATGCTACTGGGGGTTCAATGAGGACGGAATCTCCTTCTCTTAGTACTGAAGCCATATCATTTCCTGCCCAAGTAAGCTGTTCGTTAGGATTTTGAGATCTTTCAGCATCTCTGATTCGGTGAACTCCAACAGCATATCGTGTGGCTAAACAGTTTGGATCCAATTTTCCAGCCTAGAGTAAGAGTGACAACCATATTTAGGATTAAGGTGCACAAAATACAGTCGAAAATCATGATGCATTAAACGAATCATCACAGGAAAAGGATATGTCATTTTGCAATCAACAAAATTCTAATTAATTTAATAAGGATCTGAACAAGAGCCAAAAATAACCTTTTCTAAGCATTTTCCAGAAGTTCTATGATCACCAATCAAATAGTATGCATTGGCAAGATTTGTCCAAATATGAGCTGCTCTGGGGTCAGCTTTTGCTGCTGCCAGTAAACACTCCTTGGCCACATTGACTGCCACAACCTGATCCTCAGAAGTGCAAGCATCAGCATTAGCCCCAGCACCTATACACAGTAGACTCAAATTCAATAATATCTCTTTAAATTACAAAATGAAAAAAGTGAAGAATCATGGCATTCAATAGTACTGATATTGGCATTCGCTACAACATCTGAGAAAGCATCAACATAGAACATGTGAAGTGCTAAATGTCAAGGTGATACCTGCAATAACTGAACCATATCTACACAGAAGTAAGGCAGCATAGTTGATTAAAGCTGCAGGATGATTCTGATCCTTCAGTACCAAATTTTGGAGACACTTCTCTGACAGTTCCAAATACCCACTGGAATATAAGATTATCAAAAAAGGTCATATTAGCAATCATGAACTATACAAAAGGAGCTTACATGAACAGCTATGAGAGTAGCATGCTATTTAACAAAGAGGAGGCAATCTTAAATTAAACAAAGGGAGCTTGGGAATGACTTGATATTTAACAAAGTGGATAAAGTGGAACTGAATACACTCAGATGAAAGATGCAGAACAACTAAGACTTACAAGTATCAAGCAAAATAACACATCAAACAGGAAATCTTATGCAGCTGAACAAATATTATATGCTAAACCTTCCAAGGCGTTTCTAACAGTTGCAATATGGAATCCTAACCCCAAGAGAAAATTGACTCGACATATCTCAAAGGGAAACAAGATTCACTAAATGGAATAGATTCATACTTTCGAAAATGAAGGCAGTAGAATCTATATCTTCAATTGTAGGTGTCATTCCATCTCATAAATAAAACTTGGAGATAAGAAAGGTAATAGGTGATCAGTGAAAGTATAATTTATCTGAGAAGTGTGCTTTTTTGATATTATCTTTCTATTTCAGGATTGAAAACAGAAGTCACAGAATAAATAAAACTCCCACCTGCCCCAAACTTCCACCCATTTCATGGTAATGTGGCAAAAGTAAAGAAAGGAAAATTCATCTTGGTCCAAACCTTGATCTATCAATACATATTAAAGCGGAAGATAAAATATTTCTCTCACGCTCGATGAGAGTTTGGAAATAACTCAAGGGTATGATTTTCCCCTTCCATCCAATAGAGGCTAATCCTGGAACATGTTGCTGTTTTCAAATGTTCCCAATTTAACTTTAAGCGTCTTCAAAATTGATAACATAAAAGGATAATTATTCAACAACATCGAAGGTCTGAAGACTGCACTGTATTATAAGATCTAACCATAAACCAAATAGACCAGAACGAACAATTAACAGTAGTTATGATTTTGGATCACTGCAGGGAAATAACAATTTGAGTAGGAATCATCAACACCATGTTGAATGTTTGATGCCATATGTATGCATACATTATGTTCATGTGGGAGAAAAATAAGCTAAATACGTCTGTAATGACAGACCGGCTGATATACATTGCATGTCTGTAATAAATAATCATATGTCAACCTATGATAGAATATTGAAAATATCATTCTTACCCTTGAAGATAGGCAATACCAAGGTTTCCAAGGCCATCCAAGTAGTCAGGAACAATCTCCAATAAAGAAGAAAATACAGATATAGCACTCTAGGAAAGACCAGGAGCCATGTTAGATATACAATGCTATTACATTCAAATACACTTTGTCATTTGACAAAAAGTAAATCATGATTCTACGAAAAGAAGGATAGAGATAAAGCACTCTAGGAAAGACCAGGAGTCATGTTGGATATACAATGATATTACATACAAATACAGATTGCCATTTGACAAAAAGTGTATCATGATTCGCACCTGGAAGCGGCCAGTTCTAAGGAGTATTAAACCTAATATGTTCCATACAGATGCCTGTCTAACATCTGACTCGATAGATTCTCTCAGCTTAGAACAAATTTCATCAAGTTCTTGAGGTTCAAGTTCTTTGTCCAAAGTACAATTCTCCAAGGTCTCTAACAGTATACACTGCAAGTACAGTAAGAAATGAACAGATATCAGGAAAGAGAAAAGTAACCAACCACGTTGATCATTTAAACTAAGAATGATAAAAATCCATCTTAAGCTATTATATTTCGGCAAAAAATGGTGAAACTGAAAAAACCAAATGATCACTTGTACTTGGAGAAACAGGAATTTGATATGATGCTTATTTATTTCATTATAAAACTTTGATCACCTGTGCATGGTGAAGCTGAACCACAGAGAGCAACTCTGGCCTGTCGATTTCTTCTTCAGAGCGAAGTAATATCTCAGTTGCCTTTTCATATGCCAAAATTGCCTTCCATTGTAGACACAGGTGAATATAGCATAAATACAACCAAATTAAAGAGGTAACAATTAACATATCCAATCAGTACCTTTTGAGGTTGACCCATTCTTTGATACATCAGACCAAGTATGAAATGAGCATGCATATTTTTCGTCATCTTCCGAGCAACATGCACCAATCCCTGAAAACACATATGCTGGTCAAGATGCTGCACATCTAAGTCGAAGTGGTTAAGTTTATGAGAAGCACTTCTACTTCATCAAAAAGTTGGTATCGTTGAAAAACAATGCCAATCCCATCTTAGGCTCATTTTGTTCAATATAAAAAGATTAACCAAATTGATGATCTCATCAAGAGGGCTGCATGGAAGGAGCACTGGAGAATTGTCTGCAACAATTTGTTTAGGATCCAATTGTCAATTTAATTGCTGATAAGTCCGCAACAATACGCTTGATTGATGAGAAGAATCAAAACAATGTAGTATAAGTTTTTCTGATACTTAATGTGTTGATTTTAAAGCTCTTCCAAATCGTGGAAACTTAAATGACCTCAAACATATTATTTCTTATTCAAAAACTGAGCACTAGAAAGGGTCAGCCGTGAGGAGACTTCATAAGTTCAAGGAGAATAGTTTCTGGTGAGTTATCAGGTTATTTGTTTACTGTAATTCCTTTCCATGTGAAGGAATTTATGATAACAAAGATGTGAAGAGAACTCACAGTTTTAAGGCTGCTAACTTTTTCCTCACGAGAAGTGGCTACCCCTTGTCCATTTTGGTCAGCATCTGTATCAACTCCACAGGATTCAGTAGGGTACTCCGCCTTGATAGTTTTTGAACGATATTTCCCTACTTTTTTCAACTGAGAAGCATCCATGTCCATTACCTCAGCATCTTTATGCATGAATGTCAATTTTTCAGGAATCATCTCATCAATAGTTATCCTAGAAATTCAATCAACCACCACTAGGAATCAATGGAAGGTAGCAAAATTCTTAAAATAATTGACACAAAATTAAATGCATTCTTTAACCTTAAGTGAAGTTTATATAATTTGACTTGAAACCAACTTAGGCCGAAGTAAAAAGTTGTGCTTTTTGTATCTCTTCAGTCATATTCAATGATACAGCCACAAATTAATGCGTCCAGAATCATAAATTTGCAGTAAAAAGTAAAAGGAAAAAAAAAATAGAAAGTGGGGATTTTTTAGTGATGTACAATAGGAATAAAAATTTAGGATGTCTAGAAAAGAATATAGTGGTTCAGCTGAAGGATAAGAATAGATAGAAAACTATTTCAACCATATTTTTGTTCAAAACATACTCTATTCCTCTTCCAGCGTTAATTAGATAGTTAAAGTTATATTCAAGTACTGTTATACATTTCTCGTAAGTAAATGTATCTAGAAGCTCTTGGATTTCAAAAATAATCCATGATATATTGCTGATCACATAATAACAAGTTGCCAACAGGTCTTTCACAAAACCTTCCATGCATTACTTTGGAAGTGACACATTCACAAAAGTCATAAATCATAATCAAATTAGAACCAAGTAAGCCGATGAAAATGAAACCATAGCTGCTTCAATATTATCATGAAATAAGGTGTTAGACACGAACATTTGATACAAATAGCCATTCTTCTGAGGGTTCTAATCTCACTTTCTGCTCCTTATTGGTCAAATTTTCCTATAATTATCTTCACCATCAAGATACATTCACCCATATTGTACAATGCATAAAAAAGACAAAAATCAACCACAAAATTCCAAAAACTACACAATAACATCTTACACTTCAGAATAAGCACGCATGTACCAGCCCACAAAGAGCTTCAATTTCTAGAAAACATCCTACCTTCTAACAATAACTCTGCAAACATAATTCAACTGAAAAAAAAAAACTTAATTGCGAGTCCGAACCCAAACAGCTCAATCGAACTCTCAAATTCAAATTAAAACGTTTATTAAACGATACTCCGAATGAGACAAAAAAAAATCCGGAAAAAGCTAATGTAGCTGATAAAAGCGAGACCTTGAAATAGGAAGAGAAGAAAAGGCGCAGGCGTCTGTTTCCGGCGGGTCAACGTTGAGGTCAGCCAGAACAATCGGTCTCGGCTGCGGCGGCTTCATAGAAGCATCAACGGTGAGAATCTCAGTTCCGGCTGAAGGGGCGGCGACGGCGGGAGGATACGGCCGAGACATTTTTCCGATGGGAGGTGGTTGGAATTTTGGGGAGAGAAGGAAATTTACGCTGACACTGTATACAATAATGGCCTGAAAAATGTCACGATGAACAAATAGGTTTCGGTTTGGGCGAAAGGGCCTTTTTGTCATTTCACGTTAATTATAGAAGAATAGAAGAAAGGGAGGAATTTATAGGGTTGGTCCCTACCAAAGATTTCATACCACTAGGTTTGGCACGAGTTTTATTTAATATTTATCTCATTTTTTATTTTATAATTAATGTTTATTGTTATATGATAGTAAAATTTTACATAAGTGTGATATTTTTTTATATTCTTAAAATAATATTTCTTATGGTCCATTTGAATATGTGGATTTGAGGAGGAGTTTGAAATTCTTGGTAGCAAATCCACTGATAGTATTTGGTTGGATGTGAATTTAAAATCCATAATTTTCATTTTGAGCTAATTTTAGAGTTATTTTGGTGGATTTAAAATCCACTCAAACTTGAAAGGATTTAAAATCCACTCATTTCAAATTCTGGATTTAAAATCACTCTATCCAAACGGAGCTTTATTGCTTTATTTAATAAATTTTTTCATTTATTCTTTAACACAAAATTGTTAATATATAGTTCTTAATAGGCGTTTTAATTATTGCATTAGGTATTTTCATATATTCTGTAAAAAGTATATAATATATCTCATTTTTATCACTCGAAAACGTCTGTTTTGTTCAATGTTTGTCCTAAGTGCACTCATTATTAGCTTTATGTATTGGTTTATTTTGTAATTGTGTTCTTTTTGTGATCTTTTTATTAGCCTTAACAAATTGTTACATATTGTAATATTTTAATACAATTTCTCAATTGTTTAAGGGGTGGTTGGACTGAATGTGCACATTTGGATTTTGGATTACCAATATTCGAATCATGTTATTTGTTTGCAGAATCTTATAACTATTCTTTTTTTTTTTGTCTACTTCATCCACTTTTTTACAATTTGAACTGAAAATATTAGCTCTTTTTTAAAAGATAAAATAACAATACATCATCTATTTTTCTTATAATTCTCTATATGATGACATATTAATTGTAATCCTACCTTTTTAAAATCTCTAAACAAACACAAAATTATCAAATTTCATCCTTTTTATAACTCACTTTCATACTTGTCAAATTTACATATGTTTTAACCTAAACATATCCTAAAAAAAATTTAAGCACTTATATTTTGCTAATGTCATTAATAATATTGTTTCAGAGTTTAAACACAATTTCAAGTACATTATTTTTATTTAATACATGACATTACCGAACTAATGTTTGCACATTGTTGCTTACTTTTTTTTTTTTTAAATGTTGGACAAAAACAATAATTCAAGCTTGAAACCAAAGATTTCACGTAAAAAAGATAATACAACATTAGCAAGCACTTGTAACTTACATATTTATTTTTTTTCCAAGCAATTTTTTTTTATAATACCCTTTAAAATTTCTAAACAAACACAAAATTATCAAATTGCATGCCTTTTCATTATCTAATGCCAAATATGTTTCAATCTCACATATCTTAAGATTTTTTAACACCTATTTTTAGTAATGTCATTAGCAATATGTTTCATAGTTTAAATTACAATTTTAAAGTACATTATTTTATTTCATGCCTGACATTACCGAATTCTGATATGTATATGTTATTTTTTTCTTGAATCCTCTAAATAATTTTTTCTCTAAGGGTTTTTATTTTTTTGAGTTTGAACTAATTGAATGTTCTTTTGTAAAATATTATTAACACCTTCAAATATCTTTTATTTATTTGTTTTAATTCCTTAAAAAGTAATAGCAGAATTACTCTTCAAATTTTGTTTTATTTTTTTGAAATTTAAATGTTGAACAAAAACAATTATTCAAGTTTGACACCAAATATTTCATGTAAAACAAAAAAGAAAAAAAAAACAATACAACATTAACAAACATTTGTAACTTGCGTAATTAATTTTTCCAAGCACTTTATTATAGTAGGATAGTGGGGTGTGTATTTAATTGATATTAATATTTTGATATTTTATAAATAAAATAATTTTAAAGGAAGGACACTTAACAACATTGTAAAGTGCCACTTGTCAAAGACTTGAAGGTGACACTTGGCAACATTGTAAAGTGCCACTTGTCAAACACTTGAGGGTGCAAACCACACTTTTATATATATAATATTTCACACGGAAAATTTCGATATAAAAATTTGCATACCGTTACCATATCATAGTCCTGTCGTTATATTAAAAATCTCATACCGGAAAATTTCGGTATGAAAATTTGCATATTGTTATCATACCATGTGATAAGTAGTCATGTCGTTATATCGAAGTGAAAAATATATATCGAAACTTCGATATACGTAAATGTTATAACGAAATGAAAATTACATGTCGAAACTTTGATATACCGAAAATAATGGAATATCGAACTGAAAAATATTATAGTTATTAATTTATTAATCTGAAATTATGAAAATATGTTACGGTGCCAAAATTTTCAATATTTTTGATATTTTTCCATACGGCAATCTCAATATTTCAACATTTCAATATTTTTTTCCCATCCTGGGAATTTATGATATTTTTCCATACGGTAATCTCAATATTTTAACATTACAATATTTCTTTCCCATCCTGGGAATTTATGTTTGAAATCTATGTATGAAATTTTTTTGAGTAAGTCTCACGTAAGACCGTCTAGTGAAAATCTATGTATAAAATCTTTTTGAGTTTGAAATCTATGTATGAAATCTTTTTGAGTAAGTCTCACGTAAGACCATCTAGTGAAAATCTATGTATGAAATCTTTTTGGGTTTGAAATCTATGTATGAAATCTTTTTGAATAAGTTTCACGTAAGACCGTCTAGTGAAAATCTATGTATGAATTCTTGTTTGAGTAAGTGTCAGACCGTCTCATGAATCGTTTCACGTGAGACATGTCAATTCATAATTCACACTTCACAATTCACATATAAATTTGTGAATATGAGTTTGGTTAATGGGTAAAGATTGGTTTCACAAAATCATATGAGACAAGTTTTCGTCAATCTTTTTTTTTTCCTTGAATTTTTTTAATTATAATATTATTATTTTTTTGTTTTGTAATCTCCATATTTGTATTTTCATGCTTCTTTTGATATTTTGGTGAGTTGAGATTCAAATATAGAAAAATGTAAAGTTGCAACAAAATAAAAATCAACATATTTGGCAAATTTTTATATATTAACGTTAATGGAAAATCTAATTTGTCGCTCAAGTTTAATAACAACTTCAATTTAGATTATGATTTCACGTTTTTATAATCTTTTGTGGAAGGTAAAGAGTAGTATCAAGAAATTATCACCAAACAAGATCAAAATGGGATCTTGAATCGTCCAATAATGCGATCTGAAACTCAAGAAATCAATCCTCATTAATGGCCGAAACTTGTCATGCCAAGCAAGTAATGAACTCAACAAAGCTCTATCATAAATCCAACAATGGGAAAATTTTACAATAATTGGTAGAAAGTTTAAATGAAACCATCCAAGAAGTTTTACAAGTAGCATTAGGCATCATCGATCTATGATCATTCTTTCCATTTGCAGGTGAGTTAGTTTGCGCAATGGAGGGCGTAATCAACGAGTCGTTCACTCGGTTGATTATGCCTCAGTTGCCACGCCTGCAAATCCAACCGACTGCTTAGAACTCGACTACTTTAGATAACATGGAGGAAACGAATAGTAGCATTCGATCATGTTAGTATTACCTTTCTGAACGAAAAAATGGCCGTTCTCCAACAATGGAATTTTGAGTGCTCCTTTGAACTATCAACAATGGAGAAAAGAGTGTCATTTCAAGTATAGATGATGAATGTGATCATGGGGTTTTGCTTTCAAGATTCTTGAAACGTACCCGGGTTTAAGAGCTGAATTAGGGAGCGTGTTGGGCTCAATGCTTAAGGCGTTTCCATCACTGGTCCGTATGGTCTTGAAGAGGTCTTGGCCATGGCAGCACGAGCATGAGATTTGAGATCCACAATCCGAAGAACATGTCTCGATGTACTTGGAGTTTTCTGAAGCATTGCTTCGACATTCTGCAGATGAACTTGACTTGAGATGCACTCTACGCGAGCAGTTGAATAAGCTGAAGGACGGCCTTTTGAACTTCCCGTTCTTAGTTGAATCGTTGCGTGCAAGATTTATTCTTAGCTCCACATTGTAGCCCAGCATGTGTTGAAGTGCACTAGCAATCACTTTCCATGATTTTTCGGCTTTAGATACGTAATCAGAGTGATCAAACTCCATTTCTACCACTGCAATTCCTGCAGTTCAAAAGGCAACACTAAGAAAAATCGAACACTTGAAGGCCTAAACACAACAGAATCAGAATGAAAGAGAAAGACGTTCCTTGATTCTACCGATCCTAGATAAAGGAAATGAAAAGCACCCACTTGATATAAAATCATGTTTTCTAATTCTATCCGAATCAGAGATCAAATGACACAAATGCCCTTGCAATAACATCAGAAAGCGTTATGTTACCTTGGTTAAGACGAATAGACAACAATTTTCCTCGTTTTAGGAGGAACTTCTTGAGAGAACTAGATATGCACATTTGAGTAGTAGCTCTAATCCACACCAACTCCAAAGTTTCCTTGTTAAACTGCAATCCCGTTTTTCCAGATTCAACGGGGCGCTTCAAACTCTCACTAGTTGATGAGGTGCTCAGAAAATCGCCATCTGCAAAATCCAACTCAGCTACAAAAAACTACTCTGAATAGAAAGGATTGGAATACACATTTCTTGAGCATTCTTACCTTGTGGATGTATCGACCTCATGCTCAACCTCGCATCATTCACATCGTGAGAAGATCCCGTTGAGCTTAGCTGGAGAAGAGCCACGGTCAGCCAAGTCGTCTGATTATTAGACATTCTCAACTGCTTCTCTGTTTGTGACAGTATTTTTAAAGCATGACTTAGTTGCTGCATGTCAGCTTCAGCTGCATTGCACAAAAGCATTAATCCATCGAACAGAGAACCTTTAACAAAGGAAAGATCGAACAAAATGTGAAATCATACAATTATTCCCAAACAGATTTCGTCTTTTCTCAGAAGCTCCATCTGGGCATTTTCCAGCGAGAATGTCCATTATGAGACTTGCCAGCTGTGATACAAGTTGCAAAGGATCTATCCTTGAACTCATTAGCTCTCTCGCCATTTTAACTGTGTTTGAAGCATCAGATGATAATGCCATATACAGTAAATCGAGCAATTCATCATCAGAAACTACTCCATTCTGTAACAACAAGAGTTAGATTCATGATCCCAATGGTTTTATGGGCTAGATGAATTGAAAGAGTAGTTTAGCACTCACCACTTCATAAACCAATGGCATGGTTATCTTCTTTCCGAGTAGACTCAGCTGATCAAGCATCATCTCTGCATCGCGAAGAGAACCATTCGATTTAGTTGCTATGAAGTTCAAAGCATCCTGGTCAAAGTCAAGACCTTCTTGAACACATATCTTCCCCAACTTGCTAGTGATATCAACTTCTTTGACCTTTTGAAAATGGTACTTTTGGGACTTTGATACAGCGCTTCGTGGAAGCTTATCAAGATTAGGAGTGACCATTATGAAAACAACATGTCGAGGAAGCTCCTCAAGGTTGTTCAGTATAGCTGCCCATGTTTCTCTCTGCAAAAGATGACACTCTTCAATAACATAAACTTTAAATCTTGAGAAAACTGGAGGGTTCCCTGCATTCTTAATGAGCAATCTACACCTCTCTGCTTTGTTGATTCTCACTGAATCCACTTCTATTACGTCCCGAGTCTTTCCAGAGAAGAATAGAACACATTCTTGGCAAAGCCCACACGGTTTTGAAGTCTCAGTAGAAAGACAGTTTAATGCAGCAGAAAATATTCTTGAGGCAGATGTTTTACCAGTTCCACGAGGCCCGTGGAAGAGATATAACGAAGTTATCTGCCTCTTAGAGATTGCATTCAATAGAGAAGTTGCCACTGTGTTTTGGCCAACCAACTCACTAAATGATTTAGGCATGAACTTTTGGCATAGGCTTCTACAACTATCCTCATATGGAGAAAGTCCTTTGCAATCCATGTTGTCCCTCGTTGACAACACCTGGCCCGTGTTCTCTAACAAAAGAGGTTGCTCTTCAGCATCATGAAGAAGATTTGATTCTCTACATTTCCTAGTTCTAGTCCAACAACTCCCTATCCAGCATCCTTGATGACAAGAATCCATGAAACCAACCTCTTCGTTTCTGTACAATGGCATTTCATTACCTAACCGTTCCTTTGGAGCTTCACTAACAGACAAGCATGGACTCCCTGCTCGACTCAGAACATCATGAGCTGTCACTCTAGACAGCCCATCAAGCTTCCTATGTCGATTCCTGCATTTTGAGCCTCCATTACGTCTCTTTCCAGCTTGATCACTAGAAGGTGTTGTTCCATAGGTGAGCTCCAAATCTTTCTCACCATAATCTTTGTAGTATCTTTCACTCAATGCTTTATCATTACACAACATATCCGGGTCAAGGGGGCGTGCATTTCTTGAGCCATAATATCGTTCATGGTCACTCACATATTGCTCCTCTTCCCCCACAATTGAGCTTCTTCTCCAATTCGGTACATTGTCATCATTTCCAACTCCATGGAAACCATCTTCAAATCCTAAAGTGATCGCATTGTTTGAGTTCGTCTCCCAGTTCACATCATCAACCAAGGCAGTCAATTTACTCATGGAGTTTGTTGATGGATCACGAAGAGACCTCACTCTCCTAAGTGCTACCAACGTTCGTGATATAGGAATATCAATAGAATGTCGCCGCCCATCCATTTTCCCTCGACTAAACCAAGAAGATTATAGCAGATTGAGAAACACTTGACAGTGAACAACCATGAAATAGAATTGTAATGTCAACATGAAAAGCACCAAATCTAGGCATTCAGAAAGAAACATTCTTAACTTGAACCTCATTCTTTCCCCACTCCAAAGACCAAAAAACAAGATTCTAAAACAGAAAAAGTGAAACTTCTCAAACACTTACCAATTCATCATTTTCCAAAGGACAAAGAGAAAAAAAGCAGATAAATGATTTCCACAGCAAAACAACAAAACATTTTTTTCCTTCAATCATACAAAACTACAAATACATACACAATCACTTAGCAGCATTAGCGATGGCAATGTACAAGAGACACAGCAAAATGTACCACCTTATTCTCTCAGAGAAAGGCACTGGAAAAGTTGAAAACACCAATGGTCACCATTTGCACCTGAAAAACACAAGCCCACAAAACGCTATGCCATTACACAACAAATGCTCCAACACCCACAAAGAGATAAAACCCAAATAAACAAATAAAAAAACTAAAAAAATCTGTGCCTTATTAAAATCCCACCTACAACCTCCCCCTTAGTAAACTATAATTTAAGGGAGAAAAAATTTTGAAATTCGCAAACAAATAATAGACAAATAAATTTCCATACATTGTCAAAAACAAGGTGGAAACGAGACAGATTTTGAAAAGAATGCAAGAAAAAAACACACAAAACCTGTTGACTGTAGAAGAAGCTAAATTGTACGTTGTCTTTTCGCCGTAGAAGTCCACAACAAAAGCGATCAAGAATGCGAGAACTTCGGAAGACCCACCAAAAAAGATTGCATTTTCTGCTAGAAAATCTGATCTTGACCTATACGTACACTATAGATACAGAGCCTGAGCAGCCCCAAAAACAGAGAGGTGGTGAAAAGTGGCGAAGCAGTAAATGTCATTAATGAGCGGGGGTGAAAAGCACGCCATTTCATTGAATATCAACTATAATAATTATTTTCCTTCAAATTTAAAACTGGAAGATGAAGGGATTTGCAGATAAGATTTGAATTCAATTTCTTGCAGATATTCTCTTGTCTTGTTTGGTGATGTTCTCTTTAACAGAGCAGAAATTTTTGGAGTGTTTTTCAATATTTATGAATAAAATACATCTACCCTTCATGGGTGAAAAAGGGGTAATATCGGAACCGGAGTCTGACATTTGCAGTTGCTGTGGCTGGAAAATGAGGATTACGCTCTCTGCGGTGGCGCGCGGGCTGCACGCGACTGGGAAAATACGTACTGCATTATTTTTAAAGTATTTGATTTTTATTGATTTCATAAATTATTTCAGGTGCAATTGCCACGTGAGCACTTGTGACATGTGATCTTTTTTTAAAAATCTGAGTTTGGCAAAGTAAGTGTTTCTAGGGGAGATCTCTTGTTCACCAGTGTAGATTCATGCATTTGAGTCGGAATCGGGATAAGTAACCCGTTTCTTTTTTATTTTTAGTTCACATTTAGTTTTTTGAATTTTGGCGCCTACTATTACGTTATGTTAGACTTATTTTCACATTATGTTAGACCTACATTTACATTATGTTTAACCTACTTATCTGTTCAGATTTCATATATATATATATATATATTTTTTTTTTTGCTCTTGATTTTTTAATTTTGGCACCTACCATAAAGTTATGTTAGACTTACTCTTACGTTATGATAGATATACATTTACGTTATGGTAAACCTACCATTCTGCCCAAATTTCATACCTTAAACTTATATATAAAAAAAAAAAAACTAGGTTTGACACATGTACCGTTGTGTTGTATTAGACATACATTTATGTATACTTAGACCTACTTTTGTGTTATGATAAACATAACTATACATAAAGGTATGTTAGACATACCTTTAACATAGTATAAAGGTAGGTCTAAATATACATAAGGTAAATCTATTGGAGTGAGTTTGAGTGGCCTTGAGCGTGCGGGGGCGCGTGCAGGCATGTGAAACATGCGTGGGAGCGCGTTTTTTGACTCGTCGACCAGGTCAACCCTGGTGCATGGATCTAGATTTGTTTGTCCGACTCATATAAGTTTTTGTTGTGATTTTAATCTCTTATTTGATGTCTTGTGTATATTCTTTTACACAAAAACTCACGTGAGACGATCTCACGATAGTTTTTGTGAGACGAATTCTTATTACCCATGAATTAAACTCATATCAACAGATTTCCACGTGAATTGCTAAATGTGGGTTATGAGTTGATCCGTCTCACGAAAAAAATCTGTGAGACAATCTCACACAAAACTTACTTTTATATATAATTGGTTTGGAAATGTGATATATTATTGTGATGTAATTATTGAAAGTGGATAATTTAAAATTTTAAAATTTTATGAGGAAAAAAATGGATTTATGCAAAATACATGTATGTGTATTGATTATAAAAACCAGAATGAGGATTTAAGTTTTTTTAAACTTGTAATAGTCATCTTAACATAAATAAATTCAATTAACCTTATGAGTTATATTTATTCTGAGTACTTGGAAATATTTATTATTATTGTTGTTGTTATTATTATAGAATAAATGAATAATAAAACGTTGCATATTTTGGTCCTATACAATGTACAACATGTCATCATTCATCAAATATTAAATATTGATTATATGGCCCATTAATATGAGCAAGTTTTTGTTTAATTTAACGGGCTTTTATATATAATGGGCTCATCATGGACTCAGAAGCCTTCATATAATCATGGGCCCAATTTATTCCACACTTACCCAAAACAGGTTTTAAATTTATAAAAGAAATGCCCAGCTCTATTTTTGTGGGCTATCCACACCCAAAAAAAATATTATAACACATCTTAAAATGAATTCTTATACTTTGATTTAAAAAAATTAAAATGAGTTTAGTATTTTATGAAGTGCTTCGTTTATCGATTTTTTTTTTTTTGGAAAGCAATGACTATTTTTTATATTTCAAATCTATTAATATAGGATCAATGAATCTTACATTTTAGGTCTTTCAGGGTCGAGATTTAATAAAAATGAAAGTATATATAAGATGCCAGCATTTAAACATGAATATTTAAACTCTATTTCACATCAAATTGAAAGTATAACATCTCGAGCAGTGTGATTGTATTCCAAATGTTTTAAGACGTTTTTACTCCATTAATATGATAATGGTCACACAAAATTATCTCAACTGTCATTCTTGTGTTGGATCTAACCTAGTTCAATGTAAGTATTAAATTTTTTAAACTTTTTTTTATTTTCTTATAATAAGAAGGAATATTATAAAATATTCTCTTTTTAGTACGAAAAATAGTGCAAACCACTGGTGAATAATGGTGATTTTTATATTAAAATAGTGCAAACTACAATATTTTTTGATGCACTTCTGAAGATGCCTAAATAGTCAATTTTGGATTTTTAAGAAGTGTGACAAGGCATGAGATTATGTAGGTATGTCATTTTTTGGAACATTAATTATTTGAGATGATGAATTCATGGGAAAGAAATTGACCTTGTCCAACTAAAATTAGGAGAAAAATCAGGAACTTATTATTGTTTTTGGTTGAAAAAAATGTAATTGGGACAAAAGTGTTGGGATTTAAAATGGGGCAATTGATTTGAGATTATGCTATCCTTGCATGTGCAGATGGGCTCAAAAAATTGACTTTAGTATATATCATCAACATGTGGGCACGATGATTTATAAATCAAGATATATCCTCAACCTAGATTTGATTTAGTGGATCTAAATAACCCAACAAAAAAAAAATTAAGAAAAAGAAAAATAAAGTTCCAAGTGGATGAAATGATTTTTCCAAGTCACAATCCAATAAAGCCCACATAGAGAGAAAGCACTATATGAACATGGCTCATGGCTATGCTTGTTTTTCAACCCAAACATGCTAAACCTAGATTGCATGTTGGTGTTGTCTCACAACATTTGATCAATGATGCAAAATAGAATTTATCCTTAATTTGTGCATAGACATGTTTTTTTTAGATATATAATATTACATTATCTGAAATTGAGTTACAATCAGACGAAATCGTGTCAACTATAAAAGTTGAAACATCGAAAAAAATAACAGGTCACTAGCGATAGAAAATAGCCATAGAAATTGAAGCTTAATATATAGTGTGCCTATGTGCACAATGTACATAATTATACTATATTATATAAGTATATAATAATATTGGGTGTGTGTATATAATATATTATAGAGTTGAGTCGGTTCTAGCAAGAGGTTATCCCTAGCTACTAAAATTCTTTGCATTGGCATGATGCAAATTAATATGCAATGGATCGTTGACCTAAAAATAATAATTTATTTTTAATTATAAATATCCTTTAATTTTGTAATATGTGTACTTAAATCTTCTTTATCTGTTTATTTAAGTTTTGAGAATTAAAAGATAGATTTTGTGTTTTCTTGAAACATATGATGCATGAACATATATGTCAAACAAAGGATTAAAAAAACAATTTCTAACCATATAACCCAATTAAAATATAGTTCAATTAACAATTGTTCATGAAAAATATAAGTGAATATTTTTTTCTTCTGAAAAGTAAAGTGAAATATAGTAAAGTTGTACTTATATTTCTAAAAAAAATTGCATATTAATCGACATTCAATCGAAATCAACAACATATTAAGTTTATTTATATATAATATAATGTACATACATACATATATAGTTTTTAATACCTAATTACTTAATTTTCATATCCTTGACATATTTTAGATGCTAAAATATTATGTATGGTTTCTTAAAAAATAAAGTACGAGATCATGTTTTATTCAATTAAACAAGAAATAATCAGTTGAAATAAAGAGCGAAAGATCAATGGTTAATCTTACTACCTTAATCATTTAATTTGTCCTCGTGATGATTAGGATAATTGTATAGTGTTAACGTTAGAGTGATTTATTAAATACAAACAATTTACATAAAAAATTATAACACTTTTAAGATAAAACCATACATTTAAAAACATGCCGATGCCTAAAAATAAACCAAAAAAATTAGGGTTAATTACATTAAAAGAACACAAATTTAAGATATAATTTCAATTGCAATATGAACTCTAGTAATACTTGTTTCAATTCAGAATATGTTTGAGTTTTTTGGACATCAATTGCTAACATAGAGTTCAAATTGTATAAGTTAATTACTCATGAAGTGTAAATCTACGTGTGGATGGTGATTGTATTTAAATTTACATGTTGACAATTAATTTATACAAATTGGTGGCTCTACGTCAACAATTGGAGTTCGAAAAATCCAAACATGTCCCCAATTGAAAAAAATATTAAATTGAGTGTTACAATTAAACTAAATTAAAAGTTTATGCTACAATTAAAACTAGACCATAAGTTCGTCCTCTTTTTTCGTGTAATTAACCGAATAAACTGTTCAAACTCAATTAAAAAGATTATGAGTTTTTTATATTACAGTCAAAAGTTTATATTGCAATTGAAACTAAATTCTAAACTGTTTTCTAACGGACTTAAATCAATAAACTATTAAAATACAATTAAAGAATCAATAAGTAGAAATTAAGAGGATTGAAAGAAGAAATAAAAAATGAGATGACAATCACACGTCCTTAATCAATGGCACGCACCATGCGACAAAAGTTTGCAGCAAATCTCCCATGTGGGGAAGTAGCTTTCGAAGATAATTTTTTTTAGAACAAAATAAATAAATAAAGATGAATATGGTGGGACCAATACCTAAAGGCCATGTGTTGGCAACATCGGTATGACACGTGGCAATATGGGAGTTGTTTTTTTTTTTTTTTGCCATGTAAGACTTTGTGGATACACTTGTTACGGCGAAGTTTGCGGTGTAAGAATAAAAACCCAAATTATAGTGTTTATAATATCATAATTGTGAACAAAAATTTATATGGAATGATCACGGATATATTATGTAGGACGGAACCATATTATTCATCAATCTAACCAATTTGTCCGAACTAATATGAATTGCGGGTTGTTGATTGTTTGGATTAATCTCCTTCACTGAAAAATGTTATTTGTGATAGGGTCATACAAAAATTCTACTCAATGTTGAAATAGTGGATTGTATGATGGGAATAGTTTGATGAAATTGAGCAGTATTATTATCCACAAATCAAAACTACTTTCATTGGCCAATTTATATTTTACAGATTATGAATTGTAAATTGATTTATCTCGTAAGATTAATTAGCTCGTGAGATGGTTTAATAAGAGTTATATTTATAATTTTTGAGGGGCAGAAGAAAAAATTACATGGAAAGTAGGGCAAAGTTTGAAAGCATGAAGTTTGATTTTTGGAGCCAAAGCATGTGCTTCAATCGTTGTTAAAATGTGGGATTCCATGATATGTCATGATCATTTATTTAATGAACACATATATAATATAACACAATATGGATAATATTGAAAAATATACAATGGAATTTAAAAGGAGCAGTTTTCTAAGGGAGTAACACTTGTGTGCTCGGGGCGGTGTCCCTATATTAATCATCATATGGTGTTAAATGTATACTCTTCAGGTATCATATGTATACTCTTATATACATATGATACATGTAGAGTATATTTATAACACCAAGAAACATAACATCTCTAGAGTATATTTATAACACCTGAAGAGTATGTATATAATACCTAGATCTATGTCCCTATGTGCCCCAGAGACATATAAGTTTTTGTCTTTCTAAGGATATTGTTTTATTAAAATTGGTCAATCAATAATCTTGAAATCAAATTAAATTAATTTGTCAAAATAAGTTTTAGTTGCGATTAAATCTGATAAAATTATATCAGCAATACAGTCACACATGAGTCAAATTGTGTATGAGTTTATTCTAATCAAATAAAATTATTCTCATGTCTATGATTTATTAAAATAAAATACATTATGCTTATACAGACCTTTTAAGCTGGAAAATAGGTTAATTAATGTTCTTTATGAAATCCTACCAAGTATGTCATATAGCTCCAAGACTAAGATCAATAGAGATTAATTTATTAATATTATGACATAATTTCTATATCATATAGCTCCTTTTTTTGTCTCACATATGTGCACCTTGTTTAATTTTCTACTTTTCAGATTTGATACATATAATTAAATTTGTTAATTTAAATATATTTTGTCAAAACTACGTATTTTTAGTAACAGAAAATGGATTGAACATAAAAATACAAATAAACAAAAGAAGAAGAAAAGGTAAGACATGATGAGACCTCTTCTACCCTCCAATATGGTAAGGGGAAATTTTTTTCCATCTAATCTTAATTAAATGATTTTCTAGATATCAAGTCTTGTTCCAATTACTTGTCTTTTAACAATAATCCGACATATTCTTCAAGTTTACCCCTCCTTATCCTAAAAGTTCCTCATATTAAATCAAAGAATGAGTGAAAAAGAGAAAGATTGTCCGAGAGAACTTAATCCAATTTATCATTAATTTTAATTAGGGAGAGATGAAAAACTCTCGATCATACGTCCCTAATCTATCAGGTTGGCCCTTCAGTCGGGTGGGAAATATTGAAGAACTCCTCCCACCCCACCCTGGGGTCTATGGTTAGGTGGGAAGTAAATTGAGGAATATGTTCGAGTGAAAAAGACTTGTGGAAGAGAAACAATAAGATACAGCCTGAGACAAACATTCACAATATTTCAGTGAAAATTTGTCCAAACTCAAAAGATTTCTCCTCACATTACCACATGTTTAACAAACTCAATTATGCCCTTGGGGGACGACAATTTTGATGATCATTTTAAATGCAGACAAGAAGTACTCGAAGTTCATTTTGATGATCAAATAGATTTATTAAATTAACAAAAACTTATGCGAGACAGTTTCATGAATTATTTCAGTGAGATGTTTTTACCCTCTAATCATAAATTTATATGTGAATTATGGGTTGACCTGTCTCCAAAAAATGACCGTAAGACGGTTTTACATAAAAATTTCTCTTCAACACATTTGAGTCTTTTAATTCACAAATAAAGCTTGATTCATATAATTAGATTAAAATTATATATAATCATGAGACCACAAACGGTTCTAATCATTTTTATGTTGAAGACAAAATAAAATTAGAAACCATGCACAAACGTGTCATCCTACACAATGGTTGCAGAAAAGATAATCAGTAATATCTAAGGGAAGATATGGAGAATCAAAGAAGAAAACAAAAGCAATCTTGTCACAACCATTTAGTTATTTTGTAATTTAGTAAATAATTACCTAAGTAGAGAAAAAAAAATAGGAAAAACAAGATGTCATTACAACCAAATTGAAATAATTTCTGTCGGTGGATGCATCATGCATAGTAAATAATCAAAATAATTAATGTTCAAACAAAATTTAATTTGGCTCATATGGTGGTTCGACTTTAATGGTTTTAATTACAATATAATTACCATACCTATCATAAAGAAAGCTTGCCTAAAATAATAGGAACTTAAGTTGTCATATATATTAAAAGAAGTCTTCAATCTTAATTTTCCATGCACCTAAATGATTTAATTGAAAAACATGACACATTTTTCTTGTAAATTCAATGTGTGTAGGTTTGCCATTTATGTGTGGTGAAACCCTTTTATAAAATAAACAAATTTTCTAATAAATTTGTTTTTGAATTTTTTAACACGGTTTATTTTCCACATGATCAGTGGAGCATATATATATGTATGAATGATGTACGATTCAACAACTCGTCCCATAGCCACGACTTGCCTAAAATAAGTTAGAGTTCTTGCAAAAGTTTGATCTTTATCTAATTATAAACGAGGGTAAAAGATTGAATTCATTAAAATGTTTTCAAATCGACCTTAAACATGTGTGAAATTTTATGCTACAAGAAAATGGGAAAATAGCAACGAAATTTTTGCGGAAAAAATAATTTTCGTGGTTAAATAAATTACTTTGCAATGAAAATCTAATATTTGTGATATAATACTATTTTGAGACTAATTCTTCTAAATATATACGGAAGTTTACAAAAATTAGCGGCACAATCCTTGTTTTGCTACTGAAGTTAGCGGCGAAATTCTTATTTTATTAATAAAGTCAATTAATGACGGGCTTACCGCTTATAGCAACGACATTAGCGACAAATTTTTTGGTCACAAAATTATTTTAACATAAAATCTACATAGCTACGAAAATTTTCGTTGCAATTCCCCTTACAGAATCTACATAGCGGCGAAAATTGTCGTTGTTTACTCATAATTAATTTATTCTAATTTATTAATCATGTTGTATTTTCTCCTTTCTTTTAATTTGATGAAATGAGGGATTTTATTTTCCTTTTACAGTTGTAAAATCTTATAACTGCCAACTCAACTATTTTAGATCATATGAATTATTGTGTAAAATATTTTTTGAGAGGTTTCTCAACTTTAGAAAAAAGAAAAATGAAATACTTATAATTTAGTCAAAATATTAATCAAGCTATATAATAATTAAAATTCCCTTTTAAATTGTTTACAAATTACTTGTATTCTCCTTTAATGAAGGGATATCAGACAATGTCCCTTTTTCTCTTTTGCAAAAAGTCAAAATTCATAATTATAAGCAGTTAATCTACTTCCAATTCTACTTAGTGGAGTTAAAGTTTTCCACATAAATAACAACATTTACTTTTCTAATGTTTATTTTAACTTTGAAAAATCTCACCTTTTAACGTGCTTTAAGTATTCAAATTTCTCAAAATTATAGAATATAATCCCCTCATATACAAAATCAATATATATTTTATGGGTTACGGAATATTCTAACTTGACTTAAAATCTCACGAAATTTATCTTATAAAAGTTATGGTAATTAAACT
Source organism: Scutellaria baicalensis (assembly GCA_005771605.1). NCBI lineage: Eukaryota > Viridiplantae > Streptophyta > Magnoliopsida > Lamiales > Lamiaceae > Scutellaria > Scutellaria baicalensis. The sequence continues at coordinate 20,564,997 of CM016722.1, read as the reverse complement.
GTTTTCCTTCTCCACTACAATGCAATTATCAAGATAAAATTAAGGCCAATTTTCAAATTTAAAGGGGTTAATTGCATAAAAAAGTATGAACTTGTCGAGCTTTAATTGTAATATGAACTTTTGACCGTAACATCAAAATCACTCAATTTAAAACTTGTTTCAAATCGTGATAATGTTTGAGTTTTTCGGGCTCCAATTGCCGACATCAAGTTTAGATTGTATAAATTAATTATTGACTTATAAATTTACAAGTGGATTTTTGGCCCCCACATCAGCAATTGAAATTCGAAAATTTCAAATATGTTCGATTTGAAATACATGTTAAATTGAACGATTTTTATGCTATAGACAAATGTTTATACTGCAGTTGAAACTAAATTTTAACTTCATATTTTTTTATATAATTAACTAATTTAAAAAATGGGTCAATTTTCAGACAATGTATGCAAGCTTAAATGATGGTATAAAAGCAAACTTCAAAATGAAGATCTCTTATATAAAAAGCAACCATATTTTGAGTACTTATATATGCATGCGTTATGAAGTGTGTATACTTAGGAATACGTGCAATTAACAAACCCCAAAAGATGACATTTTAAAATCTTTCAATCTCTTATTATATTATTTCAAACTAGTCCAACTTCATATATATACACCACATATATTAATAAAAAAGACAATATTATAACAGAAACCTAACATGGAATATCTCAAATGATTTTATATGGTTTTGTTGTGATCTCCATTGAAATATTCGGATATAATATTTAATACCATATTATGATCTCATATATTTGTTCATCATCCAGTTGACTAATATGTATAAACATAAACTCATCATCATTCTGTACTTTGCATGCATTAATAAAATATAACACAAGATTGAAAAAGAAAAAAAATCCACTCTTAGAAGAGTTTTTTCGCAATCTTTATTCAAATTATATATATATATATATATATATATATATATATATCACTTCCACTTTCTCTTAATAAGCGTGGTTTCGAAGTTTAAGAATTTTTTTTTTCAAACTAAATGTTAGTTTTTAGATTTGTTTATGCAATTATTCCCAAATTAGTACACATAAACCCATAATTATTTTGAACTTGAGATGCATTAACACAAGATTGAAAAAAAAATCCATCTCAAAAGGGTTTTTTCGCAACCTTTATTCAAATTACATTACTCTAACTCCATCTTATAATAAGTGTCGTTTTAAAGTTTAAATTTTTGTTTCACATTAAATGTCATATTTTAGAACCGTTTATGCAATTTATTCCCAAACTATATCCCTGCTATATTCCTTAGCTAAAATTTATGGATTTAATATGATATTTTTTATGAAATAAGTTTGATTATCAGTCGAATCTTAAATCATAAATCTCTCGATTATTTAAAATATGTTCGCCATTCTTAATCTATAACAAAACTCGCAGAACGACATGACTTATTACGACGAAATGAATAGTATAATACATATTTGAAAAGGAGTTATATACTTTTATTGCCATCACTATTCCAAAATAGGACCAGCTTAACTACCAAAACTACCATGGGGTGGGTGGGGTGGGGTGGGGTGGAATCTCCGGAAAACAAGTAATCAATCAAGAAGTGAGCCCAAGACGAATGGGCCCTACGTGTTTAGTTAATTCACGCCATCTCGTCCGGCTTTTATCTTCTTTATAAGCCCCCATTCACTCTCTAACATGCACCACCTCACTCCTCTCTCTCTCTCTCTCTCTCTCTCTCTCACCCCAATGGCCACCACTTTCTCTCTCCTCCTCCTAATTTGCATTCTACTTCCTTCTCTCTCCACCTCAACCCCAACACTACACGATCCTGAGTTGGTTGTCCATGAACTTCATAGGTATGTGTGTTGATCAAGATTGCATGTGGTACAATATTGTTGTAATGTGTTAGTTTTGTTAGTTATGTTTTGGTCTTGTCTAAGTTCTAACAATGTGTCACATTTTGCTTTCCCAATGTAGGAAGGTGAATGAATCGAGGAGGAAATTAGGGTTCCTGTCGTGCAATACTGGCAACCCTATTGACGATTGCTGGCGGTGTGATCCCAATTGGGAGAAGAACCGTCAGAAGTTGGCTGATTGTGCAATTGGGTTCGGAAAGAATGCCGTCGGGGGTAGGAATGGTAAAATTTACGTTGTGACTGACTCCGGGAACGACGACCCGGTCAACCCTAGACCGGGGACTCTTCGATACGCCGTCGTAAAAGACGAGCCATTGTGGATCATATTCGCTCGTGATATGGTCATCCAATTGAAGGAGGAATTGATAATGAACTCATTCAAGACTATTGATGGGAGGGGTGCTAGTGTCCACATTGCTAATGGGCCTTGCATCACTATACAATACGTGACCAACATCATCATACATGGAATCCACATACATGATTGCAAGCAAGGAGGGAATGCTATGGTGCGCTCCTCCCCACGGCACTACGGGTGGAGGACTATATCCGACGGCGACGGCGTGTCCATCTTCGGTGGGAGCCACGTGTGGGTGGACCATTGCTCACTTTCCAACTGCCAAGACGGCTTGATTGACGCAGTCGAGGGGTCCACAGCCATTACCATCTCGAATAACTTCATGACACACCATGATAAGGTCATGCTTTTAGGTCATAGCGACTCGTACACTCAGGACAAAGGCATGCAGGTCACCATTGCCTTTAACCACTTTGGAGAAGGGCTCGTCCAAAGAATGCCGAGGTACTTTTCTCAATTTACATCAAACTACAGTCACAATATCATGTTATAATACTCATACCAATATGTTTATCGTAATATTAAATACGGGTTTTATGTATGTAATTTATAGATGTAGACATGGCTACTTCCATGTGGTGAATAATGACTACACACATTGGGAGATGTATGCAATAGGAGGGAGTGCTGCACCCACTATTAATAGCCAAGGCAACAGATTTCTTGCACCCAATGCAAGATTCAAGAAAGAGGTGAGCAATTTATGATATTAGTTTGCAACATATTAAATTAAATTACTACTATACCTAAACTTATAGGTTGGTTGTTGCAAAGTTTATTTTAAATAACGACTTTATTTAATAGAGTTATTATAGAGCACATTATGTGAGGGAGTAATCAATGCATGTACAACTTTTAGGCAATAAATAAAGTTGAAAACCACATGAAAAATGTTATCTATATAAGTACTTTTGATGTGGCTAACATAAATTTAACTAGATTTAATAACTATAATTATTTATATACAAGACCATTGTACTAAATTTTAAGTATTAAATATGGGTTTTTAGTAAAAGACTAGAACAATATGGGAAGGAATAAAAAAAAAGTCTTCTTTTATAATTAAAAACCACTGATAAAATAGTCACAAGATTATTTGTTATCGTTTCTATTAAATTACTTGACTAAATATAACAAATTTATAGGTGGTTTTGGTGGAATTTACTATAGCAAAAGACCCTCTTGAAGTAGACTACCAAATTCTCAATTAATACCAAATTGCTCATTTTTTGTCATGTAATAATTTATTGACAAATTTGATTGAATTGACGCAGGTGACCAAACACGAGGATGCCCCCGAAGGCGAATGGAAAAATTGGAATTGGAGATCGGAAGGAGACCTGATGTTGAACGGTGCATATTTTACACCATCAGGAGCCGGGGCGTCTTCGAGCTATGCGAAGGCGTCGAGCCTTGGGGCCCGACCCTCGAGCCTGATTAGCTCCCTGACCTCCAGCTCTGGTGCCCTGAATTGTCGGAAAGGGTCGCGTTGTTGAGTAAAATTACCATTATGACCTTGTTGCTATGCTAAATTATAATTTGCAAGCAAGCCTTTGATAGAAATATTCAAATATGAATTGTGCTCCTAGTTGAAAAAGAGTTGGAAGGACCACAATAGTTGGCCCAAGGAGCACTAGGGTTTCCTTTTTATTTTTATTTTTATAATTTTTTCTTTTTAACTTTTTGTTTTTCTTTTTTAATTGGTGGATCTTTGTTTACGCCAATATTTTACTTTGGTCACTTTTTGACTCTATTGTCAGACTACAACCTCGGCCTGCTAAACCCTAAACCATTGGGAGTTCTGTTCTTTTGGACTTGGACTTGGTTTTTGGAGAAAGCAAGTGCTGCAGTGTTGATATACTAAATTTATATTTATGAATCTCTCTCTCTCTCTCTCTCTCTCTCTCTCTCTCGATTAATGACAAACTTCTATCACTAAATAAATTGTGTATTATGATTCATGAGAATTGATTGATACCAAAGTTTGTTAATGTATTGAGATTTTTGTTTGAGTAAAAGCCAACACTACAAATTAATAAGAATGAGTATCTAGGATTAGATTATTTGTGGTAATCCATTATTGCAAAAATTGATCATAATACAAATTGAGAGCAAGTTGTCTCATAAAGCAAATAAAGAACTAATTTATTTGCGACAACAATGAAATACTAGAAATAGACATTGGGTTTCAACTTATAGTTATAACTAATTAGGTCTCTAATTATATAATAGAGATAGAGATTTTTTCTATCTATAAATATGAGCCAAAATTAGTGATTGGTTAGTTTGAAAACACACATTTTTTGTCCGTATTTTGATATTGTTATTCTCTGTGTAGTGTTGCTCAACAAAATAGAAGACTAGTGGATGTTGAGAAGACAAATGAAAGGGTCCAAAAGTTACCAACAAATGCAATAATATTAAGCCAAGTGATTTGAGTCCAACTACTAATTAACATTATAATTATATATATAAAACGAACATTCTAATGATGAGCAAACAAAGAAATTATATTTGAATGATATGTGTGCTCATTTTAATTGGAAGAGAGAGGGAATCCGATTCTGTTTTTCGATAATGCCAAAGAGTTCATGCAATTAATTAACTCCTAATTATTATTTTTAATATTTGATTGATTTAATAGCCTTTAATAAAATCATATATCTTATTTAATATGTCAATTGTGTTTTGTTCTTTTCTTTACTTATTGAGGGTGGTTTTGTAAAAAGGCTTCCATGTACTTTCCTTTCCCTTATTTGTTTTAATTTTCTTTTAGGTTCTTGCATTTAGCTATATATTGTCTAAAGTTTGTTTCACTAAAATTAGAAAACATTTAGTAAGTACAACTTTATATATGATAAATGCCTTATTACCAAATATTTAATAAACATAATTAATATATAAATATAAAAATGTAGTACAAAAGCTAAGATATGATTGAAGTAGGAAAAATGCATGAACCACTCTAGATAATAAAAAACAATAAATAAATTAAAAAATATATATTTAAATAACTTTTATTCAAAATGGGGGAAATGTTAAACTTAAGATAGTGGAATTAATAAAGTAAAATATTGATAAAATCATACATATATTCATAAGTTGCTTTTTATGTAGTTATACTATAATAGTTCATATATTATGTATATTTGAAAATTTCTTATACCGAGGCCTTTTTTAATGGTACATAAAAAAAAAAAAAAACTGTAATTTTTTGCTTTATTTTCATATAAAATGTGCAGTGTCTTTGCACTAAATGGAATATTATAAAACAAAAGAAAATAAGTTAAATGTAAGATTTAATTTACACTGCATCCAAATTAAGTAAGGACGACAGTTAAAATAGTTCATCGTAATCATATAATGCATTGTTATAGTGAAAAAAAAATAAAACGTGAAAAATTCATAAAGTTATTGGAGATGCTACTTTAACTTTAAGATGAAACTATCCTCGTAACTAATCAACGGAGATTAAAAAGGTGTGGATGAATTTTGAAGATCAATCAACATCTTAGCTACTTTGTTTTAATTGGAAAACCTTTTTGGTATTGAAGAATAAATTTTGATGAGACGTAATGGGCAAAATCACATGTTATTCATCTTCTTTCAATGTGGCAGCTATTGGTTACAACTACAACTTTGACAAAATTCTACCATTAATTTTCATTCAACCTTTTGCTTCTAATTGGCTAATTACTTTTATATTAAACATTGATTATAAGTCTTAGTTTTGAAGTATACACCAAATCACTTTCATTATCAACTGTATAATGAATTTAATTGATTTCATCTTCTTAATAGACTAAGGAGACAATCTCATAGATCAGTTATACACTTTAAAGAAGGAAGTATCAATGGAAATCAACACTAACAAAAAATTAGCATGCATTTTAGAAATAAATAACTAATGAATACTACAATTACGCTAAAACACACATACAATCGTCTCATGTACAACGGGGTTGTGGGATAGTCGTGTATTAAAATTCGGTCAACCGTGCACGACAACAATGTATGATTATGTCATTTTCAATTATATATAATTAATATGTGTTTTTTCGCTATTAATATGTGATTTTTTTTCTCGCACGCGATCATTTCTCGGAACACGGTTTGACCTTGCGCGACAAATTAATAGCGAGTGTGTGACACACGATCATATCCCGTGACAATCGAATAAATATATGTATTTTTATCTATAAGTATGTCTTTAAGAGCTATAAGTATATATGTTTTTTATCGACCATGTCTTGAGATACGACCATATCCGACCGATCGCAAATCATACCGTATCACAGGATACCAACTCCTATAGTCATAGGCATGATTTAGATGTGGATTGGAAATATTTGATTTGAATTTTAGGGTTTGATTTAAAATAAATATTAATGATAGTCGTAATAAAAACTGCGCAACAATTTTGAATTTTAGACACGTCAACATTACAATAATCATTATTTAAAATCAATATTTTATCTATTTATTCCATATAAGAGATCCAATAGCAATGATTCAACCATGTGACAAAGTGGAAAACTAATTAAAATATAAAATAAGAGCAAAAAAGATGAGAAATAAGGGTGGTGGTTGATACGAATAATTGTTCTTTAAAGCATGCTCCATCAATTTCGATTCACGTGCACTAGAAAAATTAAAACGATTAATTATAAAACAGAGAATTAAATAAAAACAAATAAAATACTAAATAAAAAAATTGTAATAAAATGATTTGGAGTAGTCATGTCCCAAATTTCACATGGAATGTAACTTTTTCTAGCTAGATCAATAAAGTGGTTCGAGTTGGACTCTATGATTTTCACAGCTAGCTAAGATTTGATGAGTCTTATATTATTCACTTCAAATATTGGTAATTTTAAAAAAGTCGTTATTTCAGGTAGTTGGGTCTGCATTGTGGGCCCTATCGTTAGGGATGAGAAAAATAACGAATTATTAAAATACCGATTTATCGTGTTAAAAATTCCAGTATGCTATGGAATTGGAACTTAATTTTTTTTCCCGATATTTTGGTATTATTGGAATACTGGCCTGAAATATTAATATTAAGATGTGATGAATATTCTATTAATCATTTAAAATGTTTTCCATAGAGTATATGGTATGATGTTTTGGTAGTACCGAATCACCCCTAATTATTGTTTGTTTCACAGATTCAATACAATTATTAATTGCAAGTCAATTATATATATATATATATATATAATATTTTAAAGGGAATGAGATGTTCACACATCATCGGTGTACATATTAAATATGCAGGTAATTAAGATCACATTGATTTTCAAATAATATAAATAAAAAGAGCATGCTAAAATAAAATTAAGACTATTTGCACATGGAAAAATGAGTTCTTTGCAATTCTCACATTATCATTTCTATTATATAGTTTTAATATATAATATATACGGGTACTTTTGTAATACATCAGATGTATTAATACATCATACTCTCCGTCCATTTTCAGTTAATAGATCTGAGATCATTGCGTCTTGACTTTCCAGGATCTCAAATATGATAAAAATAGGTGGAAAGTTTGGTGTACGTATTAATTCAACTGATGTACTATAGAATCACCATAATATATATTTAAAGGAAAGGCGATCTAAATGTTGTGATATCCTCTTATTAGTCTGGCTTTCCTCGTAAATAAGAATCTTATTAAATTATTTTTAAGTGTGTTTTATATCAATTAATATTTTATTTATTAAAGTACTGTTAAAATTATTTATTTCCTATCAATATTATGTATATAAATAGATATTACAAATATTTTTTGGCCATGCATGTGATTATAAAAATAATTTTTTAAGGAAAAACTAACATTAATAAATTAAGAAAATAACATGTTGCATGCTAATATTAATACATAAAATAAAATAGTAATAAAAAATATGGTATCAAGTTAGGTTAATACAATTTTTTAAAAAATTTCTAAATATATTGTATCTTATATCTTATTGTTATAAATATCGAATTTTTATTTAATTTAGGTTAATACAAGCTTTTAAAAAAAAACCTAAATCTATTGTATCTTATGTCTTTTTAAATATAGATATCTCTCTTTTTCCTTTTTTTTTTTTTTGTTTTTTGTTTTTTGTTTTTTTGGACTTGGATGAAATAAGACATATTGGATATTAATTAGGCAAGGCCCAAGAGTCCTACATGATAATACTATAATTTGATCTTATAGATTTGAAATAAAAATCTTTAATTTCAAATGGTATTTTATCTTCTCGTTTTGCTTCGTCTTTGGGCTCTACTCCTCCCTTCGTCTCTTTTATATCTTCTATTTAGGACAAAAGATCCTTCGATCTTTTCCCTTCTTTCTTCTTTCTTGTGGACTTCATGGGTTTTTCTACACTTTGGACTTATTGTTTTCTCTGTTCTGTCAGCTCGGCCTCTGACGCCACATCGGCTCTGACGTCACGTCTGAGCTTTAATCTCCTTGCATGGCATGGCTGTTTCGACTTACTCTTTGCCATATCATCCTTAAACTATTTCTTTCCTAGACATCTTTCCCTTTCCTTTTTACCCTTACCTTTTCCTTTCATTCCATCCCCGCTACCTTTACCCACATCAATTTCATATGTACTTTTGCAAGAAAATTCCTATTATATATTAATATAACGATAATCCTCTAAATTAATTCCATAACTTAGTTCTTTGGACTTTTGTTTTTTTAGGATTAAATGTGTTTTTTTAACTTATAAAACTCAAGATTGAAGCCCATGTCGAGATCCACTTATAAAATTAGAAATTTGGGCCAGATAAGTATTTTAAATGAAATATTAAACCTATGCTAGAGGCCCAAATCATAGATCCAGTAATATTTGTTGTACATAATACAATACCTTTCTTTATCCAAAATAAATAAATCACTTCCACTTCAAATTAAAAAAAAAAACTGATAAGATTAATTTTTAAACTATTTGTTAATCACAAAAATTCATATCAGATGATTGTTTGGATTTAATTCGGTCAATCATAGTTCCACTACGCATAAATTGAATTTATTTTCACAAGCGTATTATTGTTATGAGACTGTCTCACAAATCTAATCCCGTCAGGTGGGTCAACCCAAAATTAACATATGAAATTGTCATAAAGTGTTCGGTTCGTGGGCAGTGGTACTTCATTTAAAATAATCAAACTTCCTCCATTCCATATATATGATTCTTCATTTTTCTTTTACATAGATTAAATTTTATCAAAGTAGGTTTGATGTGAGATGGTCTCACATGAAATCTTATATGTGAGAGAATTCATACGAAAAAATAATAAGGCAAGTCGACTCATTCAATATGATCAATATTGGTCTTACATAAAACTATAAAGACTCTATTTTACCTGAGTTTCTGCGAATTTTTATAAGAACTGAAAATTATCCAAATGAATATGCTATAAATATAAAAATTATCATTATACATGAGACAATCAAAAAGAAAACGCAACCTGTAATTTTGGGATGAAGGCTATATAATATTTGGTAATGATGTACAATTTTACAATTTCAATTCTATTGTTGTTTTTTTATCTAACAAATATATATATATATATATATATATTATCACATAACATGTTATGCAATATTATATAATTTCCAATGATTATTACTTGCAAAAGTGACAGGTCCATGTATTGTTGTCACTCACAGATAATTAAACTCAAAATCATAGACATTTGGCAAAAATGTAGATAAGAAGATAGTATTCGAAAGGAAATGAACCAAAGAAAATAAACTTATGAAATGATAGATAAAAAATATCTGAGATGTTGTTATCAATTTAAATGATTGAGGAACTAATAGAAAAAAAAAAAAAAACTAAAGTCGTACTCAAAATTACACATATTATTATGAATATTTGGATATTACAGTATATATATTTCGACTCATATAAAGGTGTAACATCTAGAAAATCAAACATTTTGCTGTTTTGTTCGGTAGCTCACATTTTATAATATTTTATATACTGCTTCATCTTATTTCAACACTATTAGTATACATTGCGTATATACTACTAATTATAACTATTTAAGGTCATTAGTGTGTAATTTAAATTTATATATTATATGCCTCAATACAAAATTTGGTGTTCGATTTTATATTGAATTTAAAGGTTAAACAAAATGCAAACACTTTATTTCGATATTGGATTTGCTCTTAATCGATTTTCATACTACTTTTGAAGTTAAAAGTGAACTCAAAATCATTTTTAATTGCTATGAATAGCTCTATTGGGCCTAAATGGCCTGAAACCAAACCAACTAAATAAGGTTAGTAAGTCCATTAACAGGCCCATATAGTTTCTTACCATTTTCCTATGTATTTTATGTTCATGAAATGTATGGAATGAGTTTTAGTGGGAATGAAAGAAACATAGTTGAAATCCTGGATTTTGTAATAAGGTTCAAAATTAATGTATGTTTGTTTGAATATTTAGTAAAATATGATTATGTTGTAGTTATAAAATTAATGCTGAAAAAAAGGTGGATTTAAGTAGCATTTATTATCAAAATGTGCATGTAAGGGCATCTTCAATAGGTAGGAATATTATGACATGGCAAAGGAATAAACCAAGGGGGAATTAGGTAGAAGTGGATTGGAGAGTTTTTGGCAGGGGTAGAGGAAGAAGAGGAAGGTAGAAGTTTCTCTACCCAATAAGAAAGAGGAGGGAAAGTGGTGTGTCCACACGCGAGAGAAAAATAAGCTGTTTTTTTGGCTCGTGACCTCCACACACGCATGGCGTGGGGTCCGTGCCCTTTATTTTTTAAAATTAATTTTTGCACTTTCCTTTGTATTATGCAATCTAAGTCAGATCAGATTTTATCAGAGTACTGTTTTTGTCTATTTAAAAACGACTACTTCTGAACAAATATTTTTTTTGTTTAAAATTTAGAATTTTAATACTATAAATACATGATATAATTCACAATTTTTTATCACTTCTTAAAATTTTCATACATCAATTTCTACGAAATCTTGTACATCTCTCTAAGTCAAATGGATAAAGATTCTTGGAAGAATTGGTTTCATTCTTCCAATTACGGAGAAAATGCATCTTCTCGATATAACAATATCCTTCCTCAAGATTTCAACATCCATCCTCAAGATAGCAGTTTCCAAACTTTCCCTATACATCCTCCAAATTTCTCATAATGAAGGGGATACACCATTCGATTGGTCAGAGGAACCTACTAACTCCGATAATGCTCCACAAGTGATTCAAGGTTTCGTTGGAGCATTCAACGACTACCTCATGAGAAATTCTCAATTGCGTGACAGAGAGAAACATTATCAACTTCGAGTTGACTTCATTGAACATGTATGGGCACGATTCGGCACTAATTAGCTAAATATTTATCTTTCGACAATTGTGTTGTTATTTTGTAAGTTTTATAAATGTATTGTTTTTTTTATCGTATTGTTTTCATTAATTTGTTTCCAATAAATATAATAATATATTATTCAATTTATTTGATGTTTTATCAAATTAAATAAAATTTTAAAAATAAAAATTAATCATGTCATTATAAATATTATGATTTTTTATTATTATAAAAAAGAAATAATAAATAAAGGTAAATAATATAGATATAATGAGTGATTTGATAGTGAGACCCATGAATAGTTACTTTTTGGTAGAAAAGTTGGTGAGGTATTTGTTTAAAGGTAGGATTTTATTTTTATTTTTGAGGTGACAGTAATATGACAGCGATGTGACACACATATGCCTACTTTTTGGGTAGAGAGCATTGAAGATGCTCTAAGAGCAACCCCAGCATTGCGCTGGGCTGCGTGAAATTGTTAAAAAGTGCTCTCCAGCACAACGGCACCCACGGCGCTACATTAGCTATGTGCACAGTGTGGTGCTACTTGTGGCACCACACTGTGCTGCGCTACCTTTTTTTTTTTCTTTTCTAATTTTGTATTAATTATATATTGTGGAGCTATTTTATAATATTTGAGATAGTATAATTGTATTTTGTCAACACAAATTGTGATATAAAATTATAATTGAAATGATAATTTGAACAACACGAATATAAGAAAAATTGAACAATGCATATGGTCATTTGAACAACACGAATGATAATTTGAATAATTGAAATGATCGTGAGTGGTCATTTCTCAACATGGATAGTAAAAATTAGAGAATCGAGAAGCAATTGCATAAAATTACTAATAATAAATTAAAATGCAAAAAAATACAACATCACATTACTGAAAAATAAATTACAATACATGAAAATAAAATACTGAAATTGATTAAAATACATGAAAATAAAACATAAATTGAAAATAACGAACAAACACCTAGTAATCCGATAGATCAGCACCAAATTCAGATCCTCCAAAATTTGGAAATTGTCCATACATATCAAACATATTTAGAGTTGATGGCACTTGAGATTGTCTCATCTTCTACATAATTATTTGTTGTTGTTCTTGAAAGTACTCACGTTTTACGGGATCAACAATCGTATCCAAATCAATAAGTAGTATGTTATCTTCTCTAATCATTTCATACTGGTATTTGCTTGTTGCAATTTGTCAATTTTGTGCTTCAGTGTGTTGCCTTTGTGCTTCAAATTTTTGCCTTTGTGCTTCAATTTTTTGTCTTTGCACCTCAATATCCCGCTCTTTATTTGCAGTCAAAGTTGAAAATAATTCTTGTAATTTCTCATTCTCCTCCTTTATAGTGTTTAAAAATGCAGACATCTCTTCACTTTGCTTCCTTTTTGATTTGGACTTTTTTACCCCATTTGTATAATTAGTGTTGTGTGACTTCGACATTTTAGAAAGAAGATGAATTTAATGCAAATGAAGAGGAGAAGTGTGATTTAGAATGCGTGGTTTGTATTCTATTTATAGAGGATCTTGGTACAAAATATATATCGATCTAACGGATGAAATTAAAGAAGAAGTAGTTTATCAAGGGCTACAATTCAAGAAAACTTGGAAGTGTCACCTCCGGACATCGAATTTGCTGAGAATGAACCTACTCGCTTTCAGAATTTTCTTGGTCGATTTAGACAAATTAGAGATGAAGATGCTCATTTTGCACTTCGAAATGTATTAATTGATCATTTGTGGGAAGAATATTCTAATTCAAAAAATTAAGAATTATGACTATGTAACATCTATTTCCCTTTCAATAAAAATAAGTTGTAATTTTGTTTTCATTTTTATCTTAAATTTCATTCAATTAATCATATAATTTTTTATTTATACAATTTGAATATAAATAATAAAAATTGTATTAAAGAGCTTGTAGGTGTGTAAATATGTTAATCAATTATAATATATTTTAAAAATATGATAAAATAAATTCATAATTAAAAATATAATGGAATATTCATTTTTAGTGCAAAAAGTAGTGCTGAGTGTTGGAGATGAAAATACTGTTTTTGCACTACTTTAGTGCAAAATCTGCACTAAAGTAGTGCTAGTGCTGGAGATGCTCTAAGTGATTTTGTTCGAATTTTGTAATTGGAATTTGAATTTGAAGAATAAACATAATGTAGGATTTTGAAGCCAAGATCCTACTGCCATTGGAATTTCTTTCTAAACATGCATAATCTCTAGATCATTTATATACAATCTGATAAGATTTTATTTAATTATTTATATTGTTTTTTTTCTTCTAACGATATGATATATTTAAATAATTAACAAATTAGGTCACCTCATAAAATCTAAATAATGTTATTTTAATTAGCAAATCTAACAATTTAATAATCATATAATTTTAGGATCATTAAGAAGAATAATCAATCATTCTAAAATCTGAAAAAACCAGAATTAATTATGGGGAATTCTATACACACCCCATCAAATTCTAAACACACCCCAATTACTAAACACACCCACAATTAAATACATACAACTTAAAATATTTCTAAACACACCCCTTTACTTTACCACTTTACCCTTTAACTAAAAAAATATATCAAATACATATATTATACTAAACACACCCCAATAAAATACACACCCCACCCAAACCCATCTCTCTCTCTCTCTAACTCTCTCTCTCTCTCGATCGATTGGCATCCTTCTGGGCAATTCGAAGAACAACGGCCGAAATTCACCAAATTTCAACCAATTCTCATCGTTCAACTTCGAAGAACAACTTTGAATCGAAGCATGGAGAGGACGCATAGACCTCCGGGTGATTGTCGTGAGTTTCTTTCGATTCTTAGTTTTTGTTTTATAAGTTTAAGTTCTTGTTATCTTCAAGTGTAGATGAGTTTATGAGTTGAATTGCATATAGATTAGGGTAAAAGCATTGCAAAAAATTCTGATTTGTGTTGAAAATTGCGTGAAAATGGACCTTGAAATCGATCTCGCTTCGACCCTGGTTTTTCGAAAATAGCTGAAGCCATTCGACCAGAACTGGTCGAACCCTCTGAAGCAGAATCGACCAGTATTGGTCGAAGCTTGTTGAAGACCAACGACCACAACTGGTCGAATTCTCTGAGGTAGCTTCGACCAGAAGTGGTCGAATTAGCCTGAAGATGCACGACTACTACTGGTCGAAGCTTCCTAGCTTTTGTTTATGTTTTTTGATATTCAATAACTGTTCGTACATTCTTAATTTTTATTCTTATGATGAATATTGCAGACCAAACTTATACGAGAGAGACCGACCGCCTCTAATAGAAGGCGTCGAGCTTTTCAGGAGGAGGAGGCGCCCGCTCACCTTCCCGAGCTTATGGTTCCTACGCTTGAATGAAATGTTGGCGGTGATTCTGAGTACGTCGATGAGCCTCAATTTCAGCCTGAAACTGAGCCTCAATTTGAGGCTGAACCTGAGCCTCAATTTGAGCCTGATGTTGAGCCGCAAAACGATCTGGTGGAAGGTGAAGAGCCACAAGACGATGAGGAAGCTGAAGATGATGATATGTTGACCAGGCCTTGTCCCGGTGGTCCAGTTGATCCCCGTCTCATCCCGAGTTTTAAGACTCATGTGTCGTACGGGATTTGGGACGGGATTGAAAGACCAATCCTTAAATGCTGGTGTCATACAGCGAAGATGGCCACTTGGTCCCTCGACCCACGGCCCACTTCGGAGTTTATGAGCGTGCTTGAGTCGACGAAGATTGCCGACTTGAGGTACATTTCATACAAAACTCCAAACAAAAATTTGATTTGTGCTTTTGTTGAGCGTTGGCAACCTGAGACCAACACATTTCACATGCCGTGGGGAGAGATGACGATTACGTTGGACGACGTTTTTTGTTTGACGGGGTTGCCAGTCAGTGGGAGGACAGTGGCCGTCGAGGAAAGTCGCGGTCCAGTTGAGAGACCAGGCCGTATGGTCTCTAGGTTATTGGGCGTCCCCTACACTGAGGCACAAGAGGCCATCTTCGGGCAAGCTGGGGCTTCTAGGTTATTGGCCGTCGAGAAAAGTCACGGCAAGGGCATTCATGAGGGCAATCTCCCGATCAGTTACTATCACCTTTGGTACTACATCATCGATCATTAGTTCCTTGAGTGTAGTGAGTGCTCACCGATAGTTCTCCTCACGCTCCTTCTCCAAATACACACAAGCCACAGAATACGTGATGTTTGTGGAGGTAACACCAACGATCTCTAGGAGGGGCATTTTGTACCTATTAGTCTTGTAGGTACAATCCATTAAGAGCACGCTCGGAAATGCACGCAACAACTCTATAGCTGTAGGATGAGCGTAGAAGAGATCGGTGACCCGATGTCCTATTCAAGTGGTAGTACCCCTCCTCCTTCAATTTCCCCAACAAGTACTGCATCTGATTTCGTCCTCCATGCTCCACAACTTTATGTTTTTTACGAGCATTATATAGTGTCTTCAATGTAGACTCATTTTCCTTAAAAGTTTGCTTCAAGGTGCTCAAAACATCTTTGGGCTTTGCTCGGTTCAGTAAAAGGTCACGGACAAGTTGATCCTCAGCAGGTGTTAGTCGACCTGCAAATGAATGTCCGACCAAATGCCTACCCATTGGGTGATTATGCAAACCACACAACACCTCTAAGCTCCAATGTCCGAGCTCATTCACCTGCACTCCTTTTAGCATGAAAGGGCAGTCACACTTTTTGGTGCCGGTGTTTCGTGAAGATACCGGCTGCTGCTCAACGGAGTCCTGCTTGTTTGACCCCAATCTTTTCTTTGGTGGCCGATACTTACCACCTCGCTCACATCCCAAAAACACTCTAGCTCGCCGGCCACCTTCACCACTGTCACTCCGTCTAATAAGGACAACCATTTTGAGACGTATTCCAACCTTGGTAGCCCAGCTAACCATTTCCTCACGACTCTCAAAAATTTCAGTCGTCATGAACTCCGCCGAGAAATCAATAAATTGATACATCGGATCATCATTCGACTCTTGAGGTTGGTTAATAATACTCCTTTCCGCCCCATTTGATTCGTTTTCCTATCCATATGCAAAATAACAACAAGATAAGTATACTTTGCTCAATATGTCAATTCAATGGGAGAGGATGTGCTTCGTAAGAAGGTCGAAAAGCAAAAATTGGATCGGTTCGGCCAAAACACACTGAAAATACAGATTTCGGCTGATTCTGGCCGAAATCTTCTTACAGGCTTCGGCCACTACAGGACAATGTATTGGGTTACGCTTCGACCTGTACTGGCTGAAATCTCCTTAGTTCATTCGGCCAGTACTGGCTGAAGCTGCCATAGAAATTTCAGCCTGTTCTTTCCGTTGCGAAGTCGCGAATTTCAAAATTTTCATGGACTATTACCTACTTTTAGAGCAAAATAAATCGGTAGAAACGAAGTTTACAACTTACATTATCCATAATGACGAGTTCTTCTTCGTTTTCTGTAACTTTAACAAGTGTATGATTTGTTGGAGGATTTCTTTCACTACGTTAATGGAGTTGCATGAATGGGTATGGGATGGTGAGGAAGAAGAATGTTTTTTATGCAATGGGGTGTGTTTAGTAGATATATGATGAGGTGTATTTAGTAGATATAGGATGGGGTGTGTTTAGAAAATGTTGTTTTTATAATATCTTTTTTTTTTAAAATGATTAATAATGGTATTTAAGTATTTTTGTAATTCTTTTCATTTTACATTAAATAAATGGGATGTGTTTAGAATTTGATGGGGTGTGTATAAAATTAGCCATTAATTATACAAGCGATTTTTCAAATTTAACACGCAAGTGATTATTAAAGTACATTTAATTACCTATTTAAAAAAGGACAATTTATTGATTTACACGTGTCATATATGTATAGGTTCACGTTAATCTTATTTGTATCTTTCCTAGAAGGACATCCTAGGGCCCACACTAACTTGAATTCTATATAAAACACGTGTCATTATTGCTAATAAATTGAAATAGGAATTCTACACACATATATATATGTATATATGTGTATTTTATATACAAGAAGTAATCAAAATAATATAAAATATAATGAAATGAAAGGTATGTATAATCAAAGATGAAAATATCGGTTTCGGTACATATCGGTACCTTAATTTTACGGAAATATGGATGGATATATTGGTTTCGATGAAAATATCAGTACATATTTCGATTATTACCGATATTTAGCGATATTTACCAATATTTTCTCGATATTTACTGATATTTTCCTATATTTACCGATATTTTACCGATATTTACCGATATTCCACCAATATTTACCAATATTTCCTTGATATTCATGGATTTTCCTATAAATTTTATCTGAAGCCATCGATATCGAAATCGATACCTATATTTAACTAATAATTATTGATATTTCATTTTTTTTTACAAAGAAATGAAAAATATCGGAGATATATCGTTATACCCGTTTTTGTTTCAATAATTTCAAAAAACGAAAATATTGGGGATATACCAGAATATTTTCATCTATGTGTATAATATCTGAGATGATGAACAATGATTGAAAACAAATAGAAAGAAAAAAGTTTTCCCAATTATTTACATTATTTTATGAAAAAATCAGTCTTTCTTTTTTTGTCACTCTGCTGGCAAAATTGAAATGCTACTGCCACATTTCATCATTTATTATCAAAATAAAGGCGAAATTAAATATAAGTTAATTTATATTGAAAATTTATGCTTTAACATAATAAACCATGCATTTACTATTTTTGTCATAGGATTGGATGAAAAATTGTTTTTAAATTGCAATCTAAATCATTTTTCTGGTAGAATGTAACCCGTATGTGATTTCGTTTTTTCACTTTGCAATCTAAATTTATTTTCAATCCAATTGCAACCTCAAGTCCTGAAATTCTCCAAAATTGTATCGTAAATCAAATGTTGCAATTGGATAAAAAAAACAAAGTTTAGGTTGCAAAGTTAAAAAAATAAATAATATTACAGGAAAATGATTGGAAAAATGATTTAGATTAAACTCAGATAAATTTCAAAACTTCAAAATTGCAATCAAATAAAATAGTATTTAAATTACAAAATTAAAATGAACAGTGGTTTCAAGTGATTTTTGCATTTAACCATAATAATAAGTTTTACGTGAGACCGTCTCAAGAATTATTTTATGTGAGACATTCCAACACACAACCCGCACTTCAGAATTCACAATACATTTAAGAAAATAGATTCAATTAACAAGTAAAAAAATATTCATCCAACAAAAATCATCTATGATACAGTCTCACAAACGTCATATATGATATGTGCTATGCAAATTTGAACGTAACTCTAGTGAAATAGAGACACGCTTTAAAAAAGCACCTAAATAATCATTTGAAGTCAAAACGATGTTGGTCTACTCAACAGCACGTTGGAGTTAAATTTTGGAAAAGTAAATAAATTACTATTTTGAAGAAAACTTAGAAGAAATACCTAATTTTTTGGATTAAAATATGTAATATTTAAATTTGGAAGTAACGAGGTGACTGGATTTGTGGCAAATATTAATATTTAAAAGAAGATTTATTTAATTTAATGTGGACCAATAGAAGCTTCGTGGCGAACCTTCGTAGGTGATGACGTCACGTACAACTCGGACAAGCACAGTTACTTTGTGCCAGGTAGGCAATGACGTCAGCAGAGTACAACTCTTACTTACATCCCCATTTTGACTCTTTCACTTTTAATGGTCTGCAAATTTCTGATGACTTTCAAAAGTACTATTTAAATTTAGAAAAACATTGAACCATAAATAAATTAATACATTTATGTATTATTACATATGTTTTGTGAGCCATATATGATAGTGTATTGTATATTTGGTATGCCAACTGTTTGGAATTTGCATGGCAAAGACTTTATCCAGCCACGTCTGCAAGTCAAAGAGATTATCTTGTGTGTAATATTTTTGAATTCAAACTATCCTATTAAATTTTACACAAAAAACGTGAGACGGTCTCCATAAGACGAATCCTTTTTAGCCATAAACTGAACTCATATACACAAATTTCATTTGAAAAACTAAGTGTGGGCTATAGGTTAACTCGTCTCATGAAAAAAGATCCGTGAGACGGTCTCACACAAGACCTACTCTAAATTTTAATAGTGTCCCAATATTTCTACACAAAACTTACGTGAAACTATCTTATAAATTGTTTGTGTGAGACAAATCTTTTTTATCCACTAACCAAATCTCATTTCCACATATTTATATATGAATTGTGAAGTTGACCCGTCTCATATAAAATGACTTATGAAACGGTCTCGCATAAGACTTACTATTATCTGATAAGGCAAAAATACTAAAAAAGAATTAATTAGATTTTACATGTTAACCATTAATTATAAGACTCCAAGAAACCTAAATTTAGGGTGATTACTCTAAGTTTTAAATGAGTTGTGGCTTTTGAGTTATTTCCATGATCGAATCTTCATAATTTAAGACATTTAGTTTAACTTGTAAATAAGATCATTTCTTGTGCTCCATATATTCCACACAATGTATTGTCAAATCGCATTAAAATATTTCCTAGTAATCTTCCTGAACAAAACTGATAAAAGTGATCGATAAGAATTGCAGAAGTCAACATATATGTTTAAATTTTAATGCATCTTAATTAGTACTCTTCTAGAACTTCGAACTATCATTGCCTTGATTTAATATTCAATGAATTTCACTCACTAAAAAGATCAAATTACTAGTAAATCTTAAATTCACATGTACCTCTAATAACTTTTAATGGATCAACTAACAAGTATACGTGGATTTCAAATTCACCGATTCTATGGATTAATTATCATTAACGCTTGTTTGTTTAATTAGGCATGCATGCCAACCATATATTTCCACTTCAATAATATAAATGCAAACTTCACTAATTTATCTGATCTCATCAATATTAACGTTCTTTATTAAAAATAACAACAATAAAATCCAACACTAATTGTTCCTTAAAACACATATTAGAAAATTTGGATATATATATATAATAAATAGAAATAGAATAAAGAGTCGAATAAATAAGTTAAAAAAATACACAAGTTTTGTTTGTGTCCATTGAACGTGGGTTCTTTAGGTTAGACCTGCCTAAGCTAATACATAGAGATGGCAACTTAGATTTGTGGACAAAGAATTTGTTTAAATTAATATGTATAGAGAAATTATACTATTTAAATTAGGTAATTAGATCAAATTATATAAATTGATTGGATGGTTTAAACTTAAATCCCTTTTAATAGACAATTTGGGCAGTCTTGATTGAATGAATTGGATGAACAATATGTTCTTCAATATGAAGATGGGATTTATGAGCCGACATCAAATCTATACTATAATAATAGAGGAATAGTTGAGAATATTTACATAAATGTCCTTCCTCCAAAAAGTGTCACATCAATAATTTTTTTTCTTTTTCTTATTGTGCATTTTTTTTTATTATTTAATCCATATTTTAAATATTTTTTTAATAATACAAATATATTAGTTTAATAATTTTTTCTTTTTTTTTCTTTTGCATTTTTTATTATTTTTATTGTATTTAATATTATATATAGATTTGATTTTAATATAAATATTTTATTAGTTTATGCTTGTTTTTTTGATCTTAATTAAGTTAATTTTTATTGAATAATTTCTTAAATACCAACAGTAGATATTGTCCAAACAATAATTAGAATAATTATGGATAATTGATATCATAATTAATACAAATTAATAAATAAATGTAACACCATTAAAGATGTGTGTACATACATATATGTATATATATATATATAATATGTATTTAGTGTGAAATTATAAGTCATCCTAAGTATTTTTTAAATTAATATTTGTATTTTATATATGTAATATCATTCAACACTTTATCCTTTATTGATATATTTTAATGATGAATTGAAGATATTGTTAAATATATAAATATAAAAGGCTAAGATATTTTTAATATCATTCAATTTATTTTAAAATAAAAGGTTGAAAATATATAATTGATTGTGCTTGCATCAAGTTCATACGTAAAATTTTCTATTTTTATTGTGTATTGTTTCTATATATATATACATACTCACACACACATATTTAATTTAAGTAATTGAATTTAATTTTTAATTCATAATTTATTTTTATTGTTTTTAATATATCTAATTTAAGTGATTGTGACATTAGTTTGTAACACATGTGACAAAAAAAAAGTTTCAATTAGAAATGTAGTGCATAAAGAAAGTTTTTCAAAACTTATAAATTTTGCAAGTAAAATTTCCAATTTTTATTTGAAGATCATGATTGATACCTGAATATGTATAATATCGATATGTTGTTGTGAATTGAATTATTTTAAACTAATTTTAGATTTTCTTAGTTATTAAATATTATTATATCTTCTATGTACTAAAATTATTTATATTATATTATCAAATAATTAATATTCAACGACATTATATCACAGACCGCGCATTGCGCGAGGGCGAAAACTAGTGTATCAAATGGTGGACCAGACATGACAAATTAATTAGTGTATCATTTGTCTGCTGCCCAATTCAAGAAACTAAACAAAGCCTAAGTTTATATAAATTCACTAAAATTTTGAATATAACTCATCGATCTAAAAGTAATAAAACCCATGCATGTAAACCACTAAACATGTATACCATAATTTTTTTTAAATCAAAAACGTAAAAACATAAATTTTTGTGTTGGATCCAATATAATTTTGGGAGTGTGAATAGTCCCATCCTATATGTAATTGTTATATTGTAGAAAAGGCCGAATTTCTCGGGATAGTAAGTGTGACCATAATTTAGGAATCTTCTATAAAAAAGGAAAATAAAAGAAGGTACAAACTTTGGTGCACGTCTAAGTTTGAAGAGGGAAAATAGTTTTTTTCAAGAAACAGTATGTAATGTCGTTTCAATAACATGATTTTGTGATGCGAGTTAGATTAAACTCAATTTTACAAGTTAATATATATACACAAATATTAATTATGAGTTGATTTCTCCTGTAAAATTAAATTTATAAAACGATTTTGTAAAAGTCATAATCATAACATTTAATGTTGTGACTATCAATTATTTGCTGTCGTTCAATATTATTTTGATGTGCAAATGTGGAAGTCTTGGTTGGTGGCTTCATAACAATCACAAAATGATGACAACAATTGATAATAGTACATCATGAAAAAAGCATCCACCTCAAAATATCTAATAAAGATATTTTTGATCAATATATGAGTGTACGTTTCTTTATCTCTCTATTTATTTAATGAAATATCATACATATATAGTAAATATTATGTTTATTACATTTGATCAAATATACATGAATTAATGTAGTTTATACTGACCTTCTCAACAGTATGAAAACATAGAAAATTATATATATGAAATTAGTCATCTAACAAATATAATTCTCTGAAAATGAGTCATACTATAATTCAAAACAATCTTGGCTAACACGGTTTCACGTTTACAGATTATCTTTTATTTGTGAGTTTGGATTATACATTGACCAATATGCAACTTGTATGAAAATTATCGGAAATAAAAAAGAAGCATATTTTTTAAAATAGAAATTAGGAGATAGAATACCTATTTATTAATATCCACATATATATGTATGCATGCATGTGTATGTACAAGATTGTTAGATACATGATGCCCATCTTGTTGATGCTAGCTTGAGTAAAACATAACTGGTGTAATCAGTGAGAGACCCAGGACTTTAGGTCAGGGGCCAAGTCAATAAATAAAAAAATATAGGTAATATAAAATTCTAAACACTACAAGAAAATCACTCATAGACAACGATTAAAAACCGTTGTCGTAGGCCAGAAAGCAGCGTTGTCGTAGCCATGGTTGTCGTAGGGGTCAGCAAATTTTCGCTCATAGACAACGGTTTTTAACCGTTGTCTTAGACCCCTACCACAACGGTTGGGACGCTCATAGACAATGGTTTTTCACTGTTGTCATAGGGATGTTGCTCTAAAGAAGCGTTGTCTTCTCTATCTACGACAACTCTTTGACAACGGTTTTAACCGTTGTCTTAGACCCATACGACAACGGTTTTTAACCATTGTCCCGCCGTTGTGGTAGATAGATTAGACAACGCTTTTACAACTGTGTTTGACCGTTGTCGTATATACCTATGACAACGGTACAAAACCGTTGTCAAAGCGTTGTGATAGCTAAGAAAGACAACGCTTTAACAACGGTTTTTTGCCGTTGTCATAGATGCTTACGTTGTGGTAGATCATTTACACTACGCCTTTTGCTTTATTTTGACCGTTGTCATAGATACTTATGACAATGGTTTTATACCGTTGTTGTAGGTCAATTTTACCGTTGTTGTAGACCCTTACGACAACAGTTTCCAACCGTTGTCATAATTTATTTCAGCGTTGTCTTTTACAAGTTATATTTATTAAAATCTAATAAAAATTCAAATATATAGAATAAGACATTCAACTCAAAATAGTCATACCAAATTCATCTAATACTTCATACAACAAATATTCATCATCTAAGAATTCATAACAAAAATTTAACGTCAAAATAGACAAGTTATCACCCACAAGTTTATCATAAGTTCATCAAAACAAGTAACATACATTCCTCCCACAAAGAGATCCAATGACGAATGAGTATATGATTCAATCCTCTCATCAACTAAGTCTCCCATTACCTAATATTCATAAATATGCTCTTGAACACGTTCCGCCCACTCCTTACGCACTTCATTGATATCCCCTTCAGTGTATTTCTCTCAATGAACTCTTAAACAGAAAATATACATTATATGTACATTGAATGAATATTTTTCTAGTAAAACGTTCAAGATTAACATATAAGAAATTTTATAATCTTACCAATGACTGCATCGAATTAATCTTCTCAAAGGGATCACTCTCAACTATTTGCTTCATGTATTTCATCACATAAAAACCACATTGGAATGCGTCAGGTTGTTTAGGAGCCTACATGTATTTGAATCCAATCATTATGGTTTTCCTTCAAAGCAACATGAGATAAAGTAATTACATACCTTTATTATTGTCCACGTAGGTTTCTTCCTCCCTTTGCTTGTTTTGACTGCACTAAACATCTTCAAGGCCCTTCAGAAGTGATATAAGTAGTATAATTTAACAACAATCGTGTATAAATTAAAGAACTGTATGAAAAGATAGATATGATAATAGTAACAAACATTACAAAACTTACAACTCAACAACTTGTTTCCAAACTCCATCATGAATACCACTATAAAGAGGGTCCAACATTCCAACTTCCTCCTTGTGAGGATCAATAACAGTAAGGATCCAATGAGCACTACATATACACACACAAGCACAATTGTAATGTACGTATCTAATGTTAAAGCAAAATCAATGATCAAGTTATGGGGAGTAATTGTTGCATTAAGGTGTGACAGTCATGTGACTTCAATCCAACAAGTTTCAAATCTTTCACTGAGACCAACTTTTTAACGTTTGATGAATAACCAGTTGGGACCTTCATTCCAGAGAGAGATTGATAAACCTTTCGTTTTTCATCTCTGCTTAATGCATAACATGCAGGTGGCAAAAATGTCTTCTTTTCCCCCACAATCGGTGCCAACTCAGTCCTCACCTTCATCTCTAGAAGGTCTCGTCTTGATGCTACCCCATCCTTTGTTTTTCCCGGGATGTCAAGTAACGTGCCTATGAGACTTTCACATATATTCTTCTCAATGTGCATTACATCGAGAATATGCTGAACATGTAAATGTTCCCAATATGGAAGTTGAAAGAAAATTGACTTCTTCTTCCAAACAGATTTATCACCATAATTTGCTTGACAATTGTGCCTACCTTTTCCCCAAACACATTTTACTGCAGCAACTTTTTTTAGTACATCTCGCCCAGATAATGGTTTTGGTGAGATATTGAACTCTTGTGTTCCATCAAATGCTTTTTTTTGTCTTCTATAAGGATGACTTTGATGGAGAAACCTTCTATAGCCCGTGAATGACATATTCCGATTGTGCTTCAACCTTTTCGCATATGTATATTCACCACATATGGGACATCATGGTATCCCTTGACCTTGCATCCCGATAAGTTTCCATAAGCTGGAAAATCATTTATTGTCCACCTTGCATCCCGATAAGTTTCCATAAGCTGGAAAATCATTTATTGTCCATAGCAAGACAACTCTGAGTAGGAAATTTTCATCCCGATAAGCATCGTATGATTGAATGCCTACTGACCACAATTGTTCCAAGTCATCCATTAAAGGTGCTAAGTAGACATCAATATCGTTCCCAGGCTGCTTAGGACCAGCAATCAACAAGGTAAGCATAATGAATTTTCGTTTCAAACACAACCAAGGAGGAAGATTGTAGGTGACTAATAGAACTGGCCAACAACTATAAGTGGATGCCATCAAACTATATGGATTGATCCCATCTGCAGATAAAGCTAATATGAGATTTCTAGGATCAGAAGCAAAGTCTGGCCATTTATGGTCAACAACCTTCCAAGAGGGTGAATCAGCTGGATGGCGTAGAAAACCATCACTAACCCTCTTTTCAGCATGCCATGTTAAGTCCTTCGAGACTTTCGTATTCCGAAACATTCTCTGAAATCTCGAAATAGGTGGAAAGTACCATAAAACTTTGGCAGGAATTAAGTTCTTCGTAGTCGAACTCTTACCCACCTTCCATCTCAAGGCTCCACAAGTTGGGCAACTAGTACATTGCTCATACTCCTTTTGATACAAATCACAATCATTGGGGCATGCATGAATTTTCTCATAGTCCATGCCTAAAGCAATTAGACTTTTCTTTGCATCATACAAAGACAGAGACAATTCATTTGAATCTGGCAGCATATCTCCAATGAGTGTAAGAAGATCATCGAAACTCTTATCACTCCAACTATATTTGGCCTTCAGGTTGTATAGTTTCACAATTGAAGATAACTTTGTGAATTTAGTACAACCTAAAAACAAAGGTTTTTCTCCATCCTCAAGTAGCTTTACAAACTTATTCGGATTATCAGTTTCTTCATATGCAACATGTACCATATCAATTGGGTCTTCTGAAGTAGATCGACATTGATTCAAATCATCTATTGAGTTGGTATAGTTTTCCCCATGCCATATCCAAGTATGGTAAGTTAAATCCATACCATGAGTCAACAAATGCAACCTCACAAGCTCAACTTTTTTCCTAACTAGGTTTCCACATGTTGAGCAAGGGCATGACATTACATTGTGATTAGCTACATTTTGCCGAGCAAAATGCATGAAAGACTCTACTCCAGCTTTATACTCTTGTGACAATCTATCTTTTGACATCCATGATTTATCCATAATTAACCTACTAACACAAGATACTAGTAAATAAAAAATATAGTCTTATAATATATATTTTCTTATTTTGCATCAATTGCCTAATAATAGAATCAATATCAAAATAATTAGCACAATTCACAATTCATGACCAAACATACTACTAATTACTCAATAAACAAATAAACACCAACTCAAAAATGAAATTCCAATTGGGAACAGTTTTTTGAGAAAGCTTCAAACCCACTGTGAGAAAGCAATTGACAAATGTGAGGTAATTATGTATATGCAATAATGCAAAATCCTACTGTTCTCAAAGGCACTGCAACAAAAGCTTCTTACATAAATAAATTAAAACTTCATATCCACATAGAATGGCAAATAATTTTACAAGTACTATAGCAAACTGTAGTGATATCTATGTAAATTTTGCTCAGAAAATTCAGAAAAACATTTCAATTTTTAGTGAGAATGGGGATGGGTGAGTGCAGTGTACCAGTGTTTGTCAATGTTTGCAATTGGGATGCTTTGCTCGACAGTGAATGGAAATAGGGACGACGTCGGCAGAGGCGGCGCTGTGAGGATGGGTGTGCAGTGAGGTTGCATGCTGGGCGGCGGCTGGAGGGGATGGGTGCGCGCTGAGGGTGCACGCTGGGCGGCGGCTGGAGGGGATGGGTGCGCGCCGAGGGTGCACGCTGGGCTGCGGCTGGAGGGGATGAGAGGAGAGGCGGCTGCCGGCAACTTGGGTACGCGCAGCGAGGCGGCGTGGGTGCGTTCGGCGAGGCGGCAGTGGCGTCGGTGCTCACGGTGAGGCAGCGGGTGGAGGTAGACTAGGCAAGAGCTCACTGTGATGGTTGCGCATGGTGACGCAGCTGCTGGCGGCGTGGGAAAGGGGCGGTGACCTCACCGGCGGCGACGGCGGCGGCTGTCGGTTAGGGTTGACCGATTGAGTTGGGGATTCTAGGGTAAAATTGGGGATTTTGACTTGGGGTAATATATCTAAGTAAATTTTATTTTACATGTATGTATTTACATTTAGTAATATTAATAAATAAAAATCAAGTTTTTTAGTCTACGACAACGCTTTTTCATGGTTATGACAACACTATAAAGTAGCCCTTGTCTCAGGGATATATTACTACGCATCAACGACAACATCATATAGTATCCGTTGTCTTAAGAATCAACGACTACATATCTACGACAACCTTGTATCATAAGCGTTGTCATAGGCTTCATTTTGTACCTAAGACTAGCTACGCCACTACGACAACGTCACGTCACCAGCGTTGTCTTAGGGCTGAATTTTACCCTACGACTACGCCTCTACGACAATGTCAAAAAACTGCCGTTGTCTATGAGCGAATTTTTGTGCCCTAAGACAACAGTTTTGTCTACGACAACGGTAAATTTGGCTACGAAACCGTTGTCTTAGGGGCGTTATCTATGTGCATTTTTCTTGTAGTGAAACCAATAACATAATAACTTAGATAAAATCAATGTGTTACACCATTTCTTTTTTAATATAATTTAATCAAACCAAGATGCAACAAATTTACGTTTTCGATTTCCATCTATCTTATGAGAAAAATCATGCTCACGTGGTTGATATGGACCTTTTAGTAAGTAAACTCTAAAAACATGTTCAATAAAATTAGGTGGATAGATTATTATGTTAGGTCGTAGTTTCGGATCACTCGGAAGATTTTACATATCAACTTCATTATCACTATTTTGACGTGGTGGTAGTTGAGGTTGAAACGAGTGCATTGACGGAAGAGAATGATGTCTCCACATTAGATTGTAGTTTTCCAAAATATCTTTCAATAATCAAGTAATAGAAAATGAATTAAATGTTCAACTTATTAGATCAAAATGGAATTGGTAAAATAAGTTTGTCCATCTCCTACCACATTGGAATTTTAGCATAATATCAAGTATAGAAGAATTCTAAA
Source organism: Scutellaria baicalensis (assembly GCA_005771605.1). Taxonomy (NCBI): domain Eukaryota; kingdom Viridiplantae; phylum Streptophyta; class Magnoliopsida; order Lamiales; family Lamiaceae; genus Scutellaria; species Scutellaria baicalensis. The sequence goes on along the minus strand of CM016722.1, from coordinate 20,536,005 downwards.
CAAAATGCAAAAAATACTCAATCTTTTTTCAATAATCAATAAATCACATATATAATTTAAAGCACCATAAATTAATAATAATGATGAAGAAGAATGCAATGAGAACAAATAATAGAAACATTTTGCCTTGAAATAAAGTGGAGAAGTAATTGAGAGGAGAAAATTAGAGTTTGAAACTTTGAGTGGAGAAAGAGAGGAATATTGAGTTGAGAGTGAAATGAATTTCTCTTTCCTCTGTTCTTGGAGGATTGACAATGAGTTGTGTTGTATTTTATTTTTTTTAAATTTTAATTAAAATATGTGAAATTACGAAACTATCCCAATTTTTTCCCCCCAGAATTTCAGGGGGTCCCAGACTCCCAGTGTCCCCTTGGCCCTTGAATGGGTTCGTGCCTGGTGTAAAATAAATGTTGTCATACCCGCAACATTTTACTAAATATAAATTTTATAAAGGCTATTGACGAAAGAACCACGAACTCTACTTAATTCATAATTTTAGTTAACTTTTTAAATATTAGTAAATATAACATGGACTTTCACATATTTTTCGATTTTATCCAATGAGCGGTTTTCAGATATTTCTATGCTCGATGTTGTATTCTTCAATTTTGATTGGATAATAGTTTCTTCATGACAACTTTATACTTCAGTCAGTATCAACGCAACCATATTCAAAAACCGACTGTTGATTAAAATTATGAAAAATATAAAAATTCAAGTTATATTTATTTCCGACTACCAACTCTATTTATAAATTTCAAAATATAATCAATCAAAAAAATGTGCACATTCGTGAACCTACAAATGAATGCAACTAACAAAAATGAATCACCAAACCCTATTATGAGTGGTTAAGTGTAATTGACTCATGAAGACCTTATTCAATTACCCTAATGACCTATGATTACTCTCAAGAAACATATATAAAAGTATATATAAAACCAAATCCACCACATTTACAATTCCCCACTTGACCAAATAGGTCCAAGGCAAGAATTTTGGGGCTTTTCACAGGTGGGACTTGGGCTCTAGCCACGTGGCAATAATCTTCCAACATGGTTGTAAAGTAGTACTCTTATTTATTACTTTTTGGTCATATTAAATACTGACAGGCTGGAAAAGTTAAAGGATTAGATTGACACATTGGATAAAAGGGCAGGGTCAAATAGTCAATAGAGTCAAGAGGCGCTTCTAGCTTCAAAAGGTCGTTTATTGCAAAATGACCCCTCTCTCCTCCACACCTATCCATAATCCCAATCACCATTCTAGGCCTTAAAAAATCATCCATTCATCGATTAACTACTACTATTTCTTTCCTACTAATTATAAAAAAAGATGGAGAAAGTAAGGTCCAAGGGCACTATAGTCATTTCCATTAGAAACCCATTTAAATGTAAAAGTATATATAAGTATCATCACTAAAACTATTGTGAGGTCGTTTCATGAGTTCAGATCGTAAGATAAGACTACGAATCCTGTATTTCTGTCATGAGTGAATGAGTTTGAGGCTCAATCTTATGGGCTATGGTTTAATTATCAAATGTCTCACTAATTTTTGTGAATTAATATTGATCGTTTTTTATTTCAAAGTTTAAGTTTATGTGGCTAAAGTTTGATTTCTTGATACTTCATCTAAGATTAGTCATACCAGGCTTGTTTTAGCTCAATTTTATATTTAAAAAATATATAAACTTGGCTCAAGATTAATCAGTAAAAAGAGGTAAATTAACTGTAAAATTCATTCAAGCTCGATTGACTGAATTAAACACCCATTAAATCTTGTTGGAGCAACATCTTTCACATATTACCATATAAGTTTATACGGTAATCTTTTATTTCACCAGTTAATTTTTCTTGAGAAGATAAGTGATCAATATACGTGTAAAAAGGATTATTGCAAATATTCCATTTTGATACCTCCATTAATAGAGTAACACTTGTGTGCCCGGGACATGATGCCCTCAAATTAATTATCATATGATGTTAAATATATACTCTACAGGTATCATGCTTATACTCTTCAGGTATCACATGTATACTCTAATATACATATGATACCTGTAGAGCATATTTATAACACCAAGAAACATAACACCTATAAAATATATATATAATACCTGAAGAGCATGTATATAACACCTAAACCCGTGTCTTTATGTGTCCCAGGCTTATATAATTATTTTACCCATTAATATTTTCATATAATTTAAAATTGCACCTATGAAGGAGGTGTTACCAATACCTTAAAGCATCGTTTGCTTATTATACAATAGGCTTCTTTTATAAAGTGTGCACATCCCAAAGTAGCCTAATTCATATAAGTCAATATAAATATACCACTCAACATAAACTCTTATTCAAAACTACCACAAAATATAATATATTATACCAATATACCACATTTTCTGAAAAAGTGAGGTGTGTCAGGGAATCTTGAATTTTGAGACTCTGAAAAAGTTAACTGCCATATATCTGCAATGTCATCGGCAATTTCTCATTTTGTTTTTATTAAACAAAATATTACATTTGATTATATTTAAAGATTGTTGCATTTTGAATTGATAAAATAAATGGCAACTACCCGATTCACACCAAATCGGTAAAATTAAATACATACCTACCCGAGTCACTTCCCTTTTTTCCTCAAAATTTCTTCCCTTCTTCTTCTTCTTCTTCTTCTTCTTCCCTTCTTCTTCTTCCCTTTCTTCTACACGCAGTAAATTTCTTTCACCATACTTCGAATACATCAACTTTGTGCTCTCAAATTTGTAGAGGAAGACTCGATTTTCTTGTAGGATTGTAATGGGTGACCAAGTGAGTTTTTAAAATCTCAATTATTTTCTGCCATTTATGTTAATGTATAAAGTGTACGGTTTATGTTAATCGTATAATGTGATTTGTTGCTCGTTGATTTGTTATAATTCGTTTCAATGTATGCAATTAGCTTTGTGAATGTGAGTCGTTGGATAGTAGTCGAGTTTGAATTTGATAACACACTAGCCGAGTGATGTTGTGTGGTGACCGAGTTACTCGGTGTGTGGTGACCGAGTAACTCGATGTGTGGTGACCGAGTCAATGGTTAGCCGAGAGAAATGGGCGTCGACCGAGTAACTCACTCCAAGGGTTAGCCGAGTGACATTGTTACTCGGTCAACACCCATGTCACTCGGCTAACCCTTGACATGAGTTACTCGGTCGCGCCAGCTCCCCGGCCTCGGCAGCGTGTTCGCCCGCTCCCCAGCCTCGGTAGCACGCGCGCGCTCGCTCGCTCCGTGACCTCGACCAAGCGCGCACCCAGGCCCGAACTTGGTAGCGCGCGCAATTTCCCCGTCTCGGCCAGGCGAGCCGCGCGCAACGCGCCCCCGTCCGCGCGCGCCCCAGGCGCCCGACGTCTGCGCCGCACGCAAGACGCCCCTGTCTGCGCGTGCCCTAGGCGCCCCATGTCTGCGCGCGCCCCTTAAGCCCCCGTGAGTTTGTATTTCATTAAGAAAATTTTATTTAATAAATGGTTTGTATTTAAATTAAATATATTAATAAATCTGTTTAGTGAAATATCAATTAAATTGTTTACCATTTCTTTATTATTTTTAATAATACCGGTTCCATATTCAATTGTTGTGCATGTAGTTGGTTTGGGCTCGTGAGAATCTACAGGGACGCACTATTTACATAACCAGATATGTTCGTCTTAGTGTTCTTGATGTTATCAAGGCACAATTGTACCACTTAGGACGTCGGTGTCTGCATGCCTTCATAGGGACGGCTTTGGGACACTTTCTGGTATGGGACACTGATAGAGAGTCATGTAAGGCTTTTCTACATGTCCTATTGACAGGTGAGGTGCGTGGTGACTCTCGTCCTGTAGACGAGAGATGGTTCCATATTGGCCGAGACCGGCACCTTTGCCGTTTTTCGAAGAGAGAGTTTACGTTGATCACTGGGTTGCGGTTTGGTGATTCTGAATTTGACCCGTATGGAGATCACCAGCCAGCTGAGGGCACTCTATACTATAGAGTTCACGCGGCTTCGTCACACGTGACTGTGGCTGAGATCCTATCTAGATTTAAGGCTGAAGAATTTTCAGACAGTGCCCAAGACACGCACAAGATTGCAAAGATCCTGATATTGGAGTGCATATTACTTGGCGTCGACCCGAGACAGTCTGTTGTTGAGCCTTGGATTTGGGTGCTGGTCGAGCACGACGACTTATGGGAGGCTTTTCCATGGGGCAAGATTTCGTACAGGACCCTGTTACGATGCATGGATAATCTCCCGACAGACATGCCCCAGTGATCTATAGTGCCTCATTATCACTTTTATGGTTTCTCGACAGTTCTACTGGTATGCTTCTTTGATCATCTCCATTTGAAATTGATTTTGGTTATACAATTTTTTCATGGTTGTGTCTAATTATTTAATATTGTATGTTTTGTTAACAGTTATGGGCTCTTGAGACAATCCCAATCACGTGTACATTTGCGGGCCGTAGGCTAGAGACAGATTTGCACATGCCTCGATGTTTAAAGTGGTCCCTTAAGAAGTCCGAATGATCGACACGGTATTCCACTTGATTTTCCAAATGATAAAATCCGACTGCATTTTTCAAATCGGACTTACTATTAAAAGTAGATCCTTTTTGCATACCACGTGGAATTGAAACCTCTTGGGATACTGGTTCTTCAAATGCTTCCACATCGGGAACATACCATTCAGGTTTCAAAATGTAATCACAAAATTAAGCATATGCCGCTCGCTGCTCTTCATCCAACGCGACATCATCGGCTTCGTCTAACTCGAAGTCGTCTTCTCCATCTAAAACAAAATGATGAAAAACACATTAGATATTAATTATATATTAATTAGATATGTGCAAGAATATGATAATACACAAAAAATACCTATCTCATCGTCAACATCTCTCATATCGGGTTCTCCATGTGTCGGTTCTTCTGTTGGATTGATTTCGCTTTCGTCTGGGGGAGGTATATTCAAGTCAAGAAACTCAAGAATATTGTACTCAACACGACTACATGTTGAATCCCATGGTGCCCAACCATCATTTGAAGACGGACCGACATTATCTTCAAATAAGAAGCAATATCCTATTTCGAACAAAATTCTTTGTCGTTCTGAAGTCCAATGGGAACATTTGAAGTTTCGAATTCATGTCCAGTAGGACAAAAACTTTGACTGCCTTCTTCATCTACCTGTGAACCTTGTTGTTGGGGATAAGACGAGCCTGCTGTAGTCCAACAACCATACTCTTCAACGAAACAAAAACCATCAAAAAAGAATTATTCTTATAGAAAACCCATTCCAAATCCGTATCATTCTTGATCTTTATCTTCTTCAATCTTCCATTATTTTCGATCAGTGAATGAATTAAATATCCCCAACAATTCATATCAGTACAAACTATTCCATGAATGGAGTTCAATAAATCCCAATAACTAAGTCTTTGAAGATAAATCAACTCTTGAGAACCATTGACATATTGAATACCTTCCCAATGGCCTCCGAACCAAACCGCAATCGAGAAAGACATTTTTTTTTATTAATCTGAAAAACAAATGGAATTGGATTTATTAAGCAAATTTCTCCTCATGGTTGAACGAGTGACTCAAGGTTTCAACACTAACAGGTGACTTGGCTAACCCTAAGGAGATACACGGCTAACCCTAAGGAGATACATGGCTAACCCAAAAGAGAGAATCGGCTAACCCCCAACTGAGAGACTCGACTAACCCCAAAAGAGAGAATCGGCTAACCCCCAACGGAGAGACTCGACTAACCCCCAAAAGAGAGAATCGGCTAACCCCCCAACGGAGAGACTCGACTAACCCCCAAAAGAGAGACTCGGCTAACCCCCAAAAGAGAGACTCGACTAACCCCAACAGAGAGACTCGGCTAACCCCCAACGGAGAGACTCGGCTAACCCAAGTTAGATACACGGCTAACCCTAAGGAGAGACTCTGCTAACCCTAAGGAGAGACTCTGCTAACCCTAAGGAGAGACTCGGCTAACCTAAGGAGAGACTCGGCTAACCCTAAATAACTAACTCGGCTAACCCTAAAAGATGTGACTCGGCTAACTTTCATTTTTTACTCGGCTAGCCCTAAGGGTGTTATTCGGCTAAACCCTAGTTTTTACACGGTTAACCTACACTGGTTACTCGACTAACCCTAGTTTTGGACCACAACTAACTCGGCTTATAACCCTAACTAATTACTCGGCTAACCCTAATTTTTACACGGCTAACCCTAATTTTGTAACCCTAATTTTGTAACACGGCTAACCCTAATTTTTACACGGCTACGCTAAATCTAGTTACACAGCTAACCCAAAATTACAGGGCATACCCTAAATCTATTACACGGCTAATTTATTTTAACTAGTTTAGGGTTAGGGAAAAATTATTACGGAAATAATTACAAAACACATAAAATTAAAATAAGCTTACTTGACAAGTCGATCCACTTTTTTTCTCTTATAATCCTTCAACTTTTGCAACTATAGGGGAAATTATTTACAAATGTGAGAACAAATGAATTTCATCAGTCATTAAATAGATGAATTTTGAAATTACTATTCGTCTCGTGAATTATAGTTCAAATCAATCCGTAAAGTACAAAAATTCAGAAAAAAAATAAATTTGTGAAGTTGGACTGAGTCAAATTTGAGTGAAAATTTATAAAAATAATTGTAAATATATAATTTAATTTTAAATATGTAAAAAAGTAAAAAACTAAATCTACCCATTCATTACTCAATCATTGGAAACGTGGACTTTGTCAAATTGTGGTAGAAAAGTAACACTTCTTATAATTTGTGGTAGAAAAGTAAAAAAATTATAGTACATGACATAATAGTTTACATGTTATACATTTGGTGGTAATTTGAGGTATTTCCTCTTTTATAAATAGGTCAAGTTGTTTTTTTATTTTAAAAAAAAGGTCAAGTTGAAAAGGAAGTGTTTGTACTTATTTTGTCTTAAGCATTAAATACAAATTGAAGGTTCATAACCTAGCCAATAGAAATATGGTAAAATATATAAAATTTCTTCATATGATAATCCATTAAGTTCTCTCAAAAGGCATAAATTTGATTTATTTTTCGAAAACGACTATTTTGATAATCAAATTAACAAATTCAATTAATTCATTCGTTACAAATGTCCCGTTTCTAAAACTACTATGAATTAGTTTATTTTTGAAAAGTTCAATATAATTTAAATTTAATTAAGGTTCTATATTGCTCTTTAACTAAAAAGCTTGACAAATACACCTAACTAATAAATCAAACCAAGAAATGAATAAAACAACATAAATGAGAATTAATGCCTTTTAATTTGTGCACATGTACTTAGTTGATTAAAGTAAAACATAGTAATTCGAAAGACAATAATATGCTGGATTCGGTAATACATTCTATTCATGACATTTTAAAATCTCTTAAAATCCTTTTTAATTAATACATACTGTTTATAGAGTTTAAATCATGTGAGACAATTTTAAGGATCAATAACTCACAATTCAAATTAATTTGACTTGTGTGTAGGTGGATCTATCTCATGTAATTTTACACCCCATCCACTTCAAAATAAATGTCGTTGTGCAATTAAATTTTTTTTTTTTAAAATTAAGTGTCTTTTTACACTTTTATGCAATTTTATTCCGAAATCATCCCTATGAATTAATATTTCATAGCAAATTTTTTGATATGATACTTTTATGAAATCAATTTTATTCTCTTTCCCATTTTGAATCCTCACTTCCTTGATTAACCTGTCTAATTCTTATTCTTCTTAATTCATATGAGCAGTGCATCACTGCTCTTAAAGAGCGTTTTTAAATATTTTAATAATATATTTTAAGTAGTTTAATGACATCATTAAACTCTAAAAACATTTTTAGAAGAGATAAAGTGACTCATGTCACTGCCACTCACATGTTTCATACTTTTTCATATTATTTTAATATTATTCTAATAAAAATAAAAATATTGGCAAATATTTACCAGGACAAAACCACATTTATTTTGGACCATTTAGAGTATAGATTTCAATTATAAATGTCCAACAGACGTGAGATTGCAAGTGTTTAATTACATAACACAATATTCCCAAGGGTCTAAAACCCAAAATGCCACAATCCTTATATTTCGATACAAAAATACCACTATTGTTACTTTTACCTTCGATTACCTCCAATAATTACCATATGATAACAATTTAAAAAAGAATTTTATCAAAAATAAATATAACAATTTTCGTGTAATCCTTAAATAAAAATTGGATCTCTTACGTCAACTGTTATCACCTGACAATTACTAATAATACATCAATCATGCACTATTCACATTCGGGCTAAAAAATAATAAAAAGAAAATACATACTATATAAAATGGCATTTTGAGCAATTATTCTAACTTAATGATATTTTTATCAAGAAAACATAAAGATTGTATTGGGGTCATCACCCTCTTATTTCCACGTTGGAGACATTTCCATTTTTGACCAAATTGCCAATCACAGCCCAACACGCGCCAACAATCGCGTGGAGGATCCATATAACTGGGTAACCGGGTCGGGTTGTAGTAATACCCATTTCGTTGCCTATAAATACAGAGCACAACCTTCTAAATTCTCACCATCAACTCTGTTTCTTTCTCATCGCCTTCCCAATAATCGCGCAATTTAATCACTGAAATCTATACTGAAAAAGCAGAATCAAGGGTTTTTCTTCATCATGGTACAATTGAAGAAGAAGCTTTCCGGCGGAATGAGACCGGTTCCTCCGTTCGCCTGCATCGGCGAAATGCCGGAACCCGATCTCCACGTCGTCACCTCCGGCGGTTTGAGAATTCCGGCGCACTCTAAGATTCTGGTACTTATCTCGATTGATTTCGATGATTTTTCAGTTTTTGAATTCTGGTTGAGCTTTCATCGTGTTTTATCAATCCAAAACCTTTATGATGGAAAAAATTGAAGTAGTTTTGGTGTGTCTTCTGATGGATGTTTCTGGAATAATCTAGGCTTCAGCGTCGCCGGTGCTGGAGAGCATTATAGAGAGGCCGCAGAAGCATCGGAATACTGATCGGAAACTTCCGATCTCCGGCGTACCGTACGACGCCGTTTACGTCTTCGTCCAATTTTTTTATTCATCCAAGTAAGTTCCCCTTTCCGACTACTCCATGAATCGCCAACCAATTCTTCTGCGATTATTTTATTGCCCAAAAAATAATTAAAATAACCAGATGTCGAATCCAAACCTGAAGCAATATTATTTGAAAATTCTTATTAAATTTGACCAATTAAAAAAAACGGAATATTCATATTAATATCCGCCGTCCATTCACAACCCTATTGACACGTGTCGTCTCGCCGACCGCCAACAGATGATATTGTATTGTTTTACTGTTTTGATAGGCGTGGCGAATTACTGTGGTTCCAAGAACACTGGAACAAAAACTCATGTGTGAAGTTACTAAATTGCCCCTGTGCTGTCTGTTCAGGTGCACTGAGGAGCAGATGGAGAAGTATGGAATCCACCTCCTGGCTCTGTCGCATGTGTACTCGGTACAACAGCTGAAGCGGAGATGTACAAGCGGGCTGGCGAAGAGATTGAATGTCGATAACGTAGTGGATCTTCTTCAGCTCGCAAGGTTGTGCGACGCACCTGATCTTTACCTCAAGTGTATGCAGTTGCTGTCGAGCAAGTTCAAGGTTGTGGAGCAGACCGAGGCGTGGACGTTCTTGCAAGACCATGATCCTCATCTTGAGCTTGAGATCTTGCAGTTCATCGATGAATCTGAATCGGTATACACCTTATTGATCATTGAATCCGATAGAAATGTGACTGTTTGGCTCGATTTTAACTGTTTTTGTTTCTTGGTTGTGTAGAGGAGAAAGAGGATGAGGAGGAAGAGGCAAGAGCAGAACGTGTATTTACAGCTCAGTGAGGCGATGGATTGTCTCGAGCATATATGTTTGGAGGGGTGCACGAGTGTGTGCCCGTGCGACATGGATCCGAACGAGCATAAGGGTCCGTGTAGCAAGTTTTCGACTTGCCAAGGAATCCAGCTTTTGATCAAGCATTTCGGGACTTGTAAGAAGAGGGTTAATGGAGGATGTTCGCGTTGTACTCGTATGTGGCAACTTTTCAGGTTGCACTCTTCGATCTGTGACCAGTTCGATGAATGCAGAGTTCCTCTATGCAGGTAAATTAGTTCAGTTTTTGATGATCAATTACCATATTCTACTGTGCAATATGTGTCTCTGATGCATTAATATTGTGATAGATGAATGCAATTTGATGAGATCTGTTAATTACATCAACTCTTGTATTGTCAAAATGGACAAAAATCATGGTGTCAATTGTAGGGTCATTTTTCATGTCACATTTGTTTCATGAGCCACCATTTGTCTGCCCTTTCCTTTAGCAAAGTCATGATCTTTTCTGTAACTTATACCGATTCTTCCACATTAAATGCGACGTTATTTAGGTGTCGACTGAGTACATCTAGTATTCTTGCAGAGTACATCTAGTATTCTTGCAATGAAGTACGGATTAGAACAAGCAACCTAGAACGTTGGTTTTGTTAACGACAACCATTTGTGTATTAATATCTTCCCATGTGCTTCTCCATTACAGACAATTCAAGTTGAAGGCACAACAAGACCGAAGAGGGACCGACGCCCGCTGGAAATTGCTCGTGAAGAAGGTCGTCTCAGCCAGAGCCGTTTCTTCCTTGTCTCTCCCGAAGAGGAAGAGGGAAGATGAACTGAGAATCGCAATGGATCATCAAGGGAGGAGAAACTTTGTACAATCTCAATGAGGGAATTTTGTAAAAAAGTGTTCTGTTGTGGTGTTTGTTTCATAGTATTCTTGTTTTCTGCCATAGCCCTCCAAATTGATTGTGGGTTTTTCAGAAAAGTATAGGAAATAGCCAAGTAGATGATGAGGGCTAAGATGATATATAGTATTAGTTTTGTTTGGATAGATGCAAATGCTTGTCAATATACTCATCTTCATCTTGATCTTATTCATAATGTTATGTATTTGCAGTTTTCTTCTTTCTTGCATTTGGATTTTGCGTTGTTAAAAAGATCAAGTTGCAATACAAGTTGCAATACAAGTTGCTTAAAAAAGGTGGACCTTTCATTCTTTTTTTTTTGTGTGCTTATCCATACTTTTTGTTACGAGGGTGATTTCATGCTATTTCATCTTTAGTTCGATTGTATATTAATGCAGGTGGTTGTGTGACGTATGTTGATCAACAGTTTCCAAACAATACATTTATTTTTTTCAACTTTTTTAAATGGACACATGATATGACATGCATCGAATGTTTACATACAAAATTAGGGTAGCTCATATTTTTGTGTTATACACTGCATTTACTTTGAAGGATAATGTAGGATAGTTATATTTTATTTACATTTTTTTAATGTTTATTTTGATGGAAATAAAGTAGTGGGGGTTATTCTTTCGATCCAGGATAAAATGCGTGATCCAGGATAAAACGCGAAGATCGGATAATAGCTTGGATAACTATCCCCACCCCCATAGGATAGTTTACCCAAAACTTGAGATAACATTAGTAAATAATTACATTTTTAATCCGAATAAACATTAAACACTCATATTTTTAATATCAAAAGAGACATTTAAGTAATATCACTCTTATCCTAACCTCTATATATATTACATAGTAAATGATGGATAATGATAATTAATATCATTATCCAAATGTTAAATGTAAAGTAAACATTGGAAAGATATAAATTTTTTTATCTTATCCTATGAAGTTATTTCATTGTTCTAAATAAATAGTTTATCCTTATTTGTTAAAGTAAACACAACATTACAAGATGTTATTATTATGGCAAAAACTTGAGTACCCCCGGTGCATCGTACCCCCAAAGGTATTATCAGTTTGGTATTAGTTATATACTCGTGAGGTATTATTGGTGTATTCATAAGATATTAGTGGTATATTCTTGAAGGTATTAGTGATATATTCATAAGGTATTACGTGTACAACTGAAATGTATGTTTTAGTGAAAGTATTATTCAAGATATTACTTGTTACATATTAAGATATTATCATATTACTTAAAGGTATTATAATAAGTGTTTGGGGGCACGGTGCCCCTGAGGTACGCAAGACCTACTCTATTATTATTGATGTAATTTAAATTTTCATCCAATTTTATTAATCAAATAAATATTTCAAACGAATCATAAGGTTAAAATATAGAAGATGGTTAATTGCATAAAGAAGTATGAATTTACGGTTTAATTTCAATTGCAACAGGAATTTTGGACTGAAACATCAAAAACTCTCAATTTAATACTTGTTTCAATTCGGAACATATTTGAGTAATTCGGGCACCAATTGCTGACGTGGATTTCAAATAATATAGGTTAATTATTGACGTATAAATTTACACGTGGATGATGATGTATTTAAAAGCACATGTTGGCAATTAACATATATAATTATTTAGACTTCACATCAGTAATTGAAGTCCGAAAAACTCAAACATATCTTGAATTGAAACAAATGTTAAATTAAGTGTTTTTTATTTTTATTTTTTATGTTACAATCAAAAATTTATATTGTAATAGAAACTAAACTCTAAATTCATTTTTTTTAATTAACCCTTTGATGGAGATTATATTTTCTTTGCTCATGGCTATATAGGTGCCACTGGCCTATTATTTATTTAATATTGGGTAGTTGATGTTCTTTATTATTTCTTCTGAAAAATAAGGTAGGTTTTGGTACAAATAACTTGGAAACTTGGACAAAGGATAAGTATGATTCTTGAGAATAATAGCTATCCATAACCCAGTCAATTAAATTTTTTTTATAACCCATCTCAAAAAAATTTAATTTCTAAAATATGTTTTATAAATTCATTACAAATGTCAATCTGATAAGTTCTTCATCTATACAATTTTGTCCTCGAAATTTATAATATAGAAGAATATTATATATTAATATAATCAGATATAGTCGTATTTCTTCAAAATCAAATCGTGCAAGGTTGGTCAAATTTGTTGTTAATTTTTTTTTTAATATTAAATAGATCTTGATAGTCTCATTAGTTAGACTTAAGACATTTCAATCTCAAACTGAATTTTGCACAACCACGTGAATCTTGGTCTTGTTTCTGCGTACACCATAATTATTTTTAATCATTTCACTTATTTTATTTATTCGTAAAAGTAAAACATTGTCTTTACTAATTTATATTTGTGAAATTGCCTTATATAATCAGTCTCTATGTTTTGGATGTATAAAATTTAATACACTATATATTATTTTTACGCGATTTAATGCTATTAAATATATAGATAAAGTAATTTATTATAATTAATTTTCAATAATAGCACATTATAAACGTGCTTTTGATTATTTTTCAAAATTATGAAAATTGTACAAAATGTTTGAATTTTCTTGTAGATTGGAAGTCAAGACAAATAGTAGTAGTATGATATTAATTCATGGCCATGGACATACAACAGAAATAATGTACAATTATTTCTTTTAGTCATTGAGAGAAATTTTGACCTAAATAGTCATTTTCCACTAGCAAAATGATAAAAACCATTTCATACATTTAATTTTATGAGATGAATTAATATAATATTTAAAATCACAGTATATACATTTATAAATGTAAGTTGAGTTCGAGAATATTCATGAAACTCTATCTTATAATATATATATATATATATATATATATATTTGTAATTTTTTTTTAAGTGATGGATTTGTTTTTTTGTTTTTTGTGTAAAATAGAATTGGTAAGAAAAAATGGCGTGCTCGAAAGTATTACAAGTTACAACGAATAATTTTCAAAGATAAGACTCTCTCTCGTGAATTAAAATATAAGTTAATCGAAGAAGTATTCTAGTAATTCTTATGTATAAAATATTACAAACTTTCAAGATTTATATAAATGCAAATAAAATAAAACACGAGTATGTAATTTATTCATGGCACAAAAAAATTTGACTTTTAATTAATATACTTATTATTTAGACTTTAGTTGAATTTATTTTATAAGTGACTTTTATTCAAAACTATCTTATGAATCATTTTACTGAGATGATCAAATTGATCAACCCATACTTCATGATTTACATATAAATTTATGAAAATGAATTTAATTAGTATATATAGATAGAAAAGATGTGTTTCACATAAATTTTATTAGTTTGTTTATGTTATTTTATTATATATTCAAACACGTCATATAAATATACTATTTGATATGATTTTGGCATCCTATATATCATGCCCATTAAAAATATCTTTTGCGCATGATAATGATTAACCCCATCGTAATGATTAACCCCGTTGAATTTCTTACACTTGTTAAATCTTTTCCCCTTATTTGTGGAGGAAGGGACCCTCTTTTAGTCTCAGATATTTTAATTAATTTTGTGGCAAAGAGAAATCCTCAATTCTATCAAACTACCAATCTAACATCATAGATAGCGAAAGTTGACATAAAATTCCTCTCAATCTCTTATTATTTTATCTCATGATTATTACAACCCATCTTGTATTGTAGTATTAAAGATTGTAAAATACTAAATATAATAAAAAAATTAAATGTAACGCAGAATAACATGGATTTTTTTATTTAGAAAACCTATAAGAAACGAGGATCGAAATTTATTTTCGTCACCTCATATGATGACAATCTTGATTTTATGAGTGTAGAATAATGTAGAAGAACTTGGGATATAGTGTCTCTATTTTCTTTTTAGAATTTTAAATTGTTTCTCAAGTTTGGCATCTCAAAAATGACCTTAATTAATTTACAATTAGGTGGGTTATCACACCACAAACCTTACAAAGTGGTATCCTATTTCAATTTGCTAAAGTTTTTTTTTTTTTTTAATTTTTATTTCCGCTCTTTTAGTCCATCCAACTTATCAAAAAAAAAAAAAAAAAAACACTTAGATGGGGCTATAAACATTTCACCAAAGTGTAATTGGTGCATGGATCTTGAATCCATACACACGGGTCAACCCGGTTTACACGTTTAAAAACGCGCTTCCACGTGCTCTCACGTGTTTAGTGGGTGCGCTCAAACCCACCAAAATTCGCTTCAGGTCATGTTATGTTAGTCATACCTTCATGGGTATGACTAACATAACATAAAGATCAAGAGCATGCAATTTGGAAATGAAGATATGATTATATAACATAAATGTATGACTAACATAATGTAATTGTTTGACTAACATAAAATAAAGGTTACGACCAAAACAACAAAATTCATGAGCGAAAAGAAAAATTTATAGGTCGGGCTAGGCCCTGATCCGGCTCAAGTGCATGGATCCTAGATCCATGCACCAGGTGCACGGGAGACCTTCTCTAAACATTTAGTTCCCTTGTTTGGTTGTTGTTGTTGTTATTATTTTGGCAAAATCTTGAGTAAGATCATTCAAGTTAAACATAAAAAAAAATATGTAATATTTTTCTATGTATTAAATAAATTTTTTCTGTATATTAGGAACTACTTATTATATGATGCGTTTTCAGTTGTGTAAGATAATAAGAAAATATGTAATATTTATATTTACATGTGTATCAACTAATATTTTTCTATATATAATTAGATAATATTTTTGAATGACATGAATTGGATCGGGTCCGGTTAATAAAAAAAAACGCGCAAATCCTAAGCTATTGAGACAATCTTTTCTCTCTCATGCAAATGTTATATTTTTACGTATATTATGTAATATTTTTCTACATATCAAATAATACTTTTGTACATAAACTGCAGTGTAATGCAAAAATATTACATGATATATGTAAAAGTACACAAAAACTTGTGTGAGACGGTCTCACGAATAATTTTCGTGAGATAGATCCTTTTTATCCATGTATCAAACCCATATCCATTAATTTATATGTGAATTAAGAAGTTTGGGTCGTGGGTCAACCCGTCTCACGTAACATGATCCGTGAGACGGTTTCACACAAGACCCACTTGTAAAAGTATTATCTAATACATATAGAAGTATTACATAATTTATCATGTCTGATCTCGCACAAGAAGTAATTTACTGCTTTTTCTTTCTTAGAAGATAAAAACATCATTGTTTATTTTGTGTCTTCAAGATATCAACCTTCCATTACAATATTTTCATCAATTAAAAATAAACCATGGTCAAGAAGCCTTTAATTACCCACATACAACAAAATTAAAGGAATAGATATTTTAAATATCTGCATCTAAATATACGGTTTGAAAGCATTGTAATCATCTAATTTTCAACAAAAAACACCCCATCAAATCATTTTCCAATCCCAGTCTCCTATTAATCATCTTTTGCATTCCCATGTCCATTTGTATCATCATTTCAAGAATCTTGATCACAACAACTTCAAGTGGTTGTCACCGTTGATGATATGTTTTGTTTGGACAAGATGTATGAGGGCCAAGATCGTTGTATTTTTTGTCCATTGAAAATCTTTTTCACCCACTATGGAATCTTCATAATGTTATTGATTAATTGGCACTATGTTTGTCTCCTCTATGTGTCACTTTTTAGCAGTTTTTATTGTGTATTTTGGGCACATAAATGAACTCATTGTGGCATGCCAAGAGGGACATGGCAACATGAGCATGAAATTCAACAATCATTGTTTTTTTTTCTTTTCTAAAATTATTGTCCACTTTAATTTTTTGTATTTTATGTTTCATTGTTGGTGTATAATAACAAAAGGAAACATCCTTAATCATTAAGATCATTAAATATGTATATATGCACGGTGTAATATTATATATTACAATTCATAAAAACTTACATGAGATATATATCTTACTAAGATGGAGCGCCACTACAATATACATTTCAAACCCGTTTCTCATTAGTAAACCTTTCTTATGTGGATTATAAATTGTTGAAGATTGACTTATCTTATAAAATTAGATTCGTAGAATATATATATATATATATATATATCATAATTCTACTATTATGACATTTAGGTATTCTGTGATCTCACTACGTACCATAGAGTATAAATAAATTCACCATGACTGACTTTCTGCCATACTTTGCCAAAATCAAATAAATTAATCCTTCTTTATACCTACTTAATATATATATATATATATATATATATATATATTCTGATGTTTGAGCTAATTAATTTCTTTGAAAAGAATTAAAGAATATTGGTTAAAGAAAAACATTAGCTAAAACAATATTATCGTAAGAAGATTATTATGCATGAGAAAGACTTTTGAGATAATATATAATTCAATATTATCGTAAAATGTTCTTACGATAATTATCAATATTGTTTTTCCGATAACATTCTATCACTTATAAATTTTGTTTCGTTGCAATCGCGTGTGATAAAATGATTCTAGGACTTTGTTTAGTTCCCTACCATTGTATATACTTTCGGCGTTCGTGCACACAAGCATGAACTTTGATGATCATCATTCATCAATTTACACTTTTTACATCACTTTAGGGTTTTATTTAGTTTTAGACCAACAAAAGTTGGCCCTTTTCATCACTCTTTCTCCCTTCTCTTTTGGAAGATTGTAGGGACTCTACGGTTACAAAAGATGTTGCTTTTTATTTGTTAATTTGAATACGGTTACAAAATGTTGCTTTTAGGTTGATCAAAAGTGTAACCACTATATCCTTTCAATGAGTGCAAACCCTAATTTTTTGAACACCTAATCTCTACCCATCATTACATTGTACAAAGAATCCTGTTATTCTATTATATTTGGTGTCACTTCTCATGTTACATGACATTTAATGCAAGCGACGTGTTAATTAGTGATATCGATCATTTTTAATTCATGTGTGTGATGATCAATTCGAAATATGAGATGTAACATGGAGTGTGATATATAGAAAATTTAAATCCTCGTCCAAACTTGTAAAAAAATAAAATTGGATGATACAGTCTCAAGAATCATATTACTAAGACCGAAATCCGCTTAATTTTTTACACCATAATGTATATTTGATTTTTGTTTAATTTACGCTCTGAGACAAAATAAATATATCCATTTTTTCGTTAAATAATTGTTCAAATAATAATCTTATAACTTTGTCAATATATATATATATATATACACACTAGTAGTGCACCCGCGCGATGCGTGGTTTATTATATAATCTAATAATTTTAATATTAATGATATAGTGTAATGATATATTATTTTAAAATAAAATTGCTATTGCTTTATATGCTTATATCAATAAACATGTTTGATATTTTTAACTTTTTTAACTCTCGTGTCCTAAGATCACGAGACCCCTAGCCAAAAATCATGTTCGTAAAGCAAAATAAATTACAAAATGACATGATAAATACTAGAAATAAATCAAAGAAAAGCTTATTGAATTTGTGATCGTTGGTTGCTCCTCTTGACTCTTGAATCCCTCAATCCTTACTTTTTTGCTTGCTATTAAGATGTGGATGTGTATGAATCTTTGTGTATCTTCGTATCTATCCTCCTTACTTTCTAAGTCCTAATTTGTATCTAAATAGTTGAAAATTGGACTTGGAACAAGTTGTATCTAAATAGGAGTCCAAACGGGCGACCCGACCACCGACTCGGCCAAGTGACTCGGGTGGCCCAGAATCCCGGCTTTCAACCTCGATTTGGCCCTCCTCCGCTCATAATTGGGCTTCGACTTCTTCATGAAAGTTTTGTCCCTTCAAGTTAGCTATTCAATGCCACTAATTTCATCCCAATATCAGTTTTATACACCAAGTTATACCCAATTTACTCAATCTCTATCAAGATGAAAATCAGGACATTCTTGCACGACTTTTAACTTCTTGTACTATTCTGCTTTCTTGGTGACAGAATTGATGAAAACTTTCAACATCAAGTTGTAGAACTCCCTCTTAGATTTTCAACAAGACAAAAAAAAACATTGAATTTGGACATCTAGATCTCGAGATATGATTTTTCTCCCATAACTGCGCATTATTGACTTCCTATCTCGACTCCAACTTGGCGTTAAATTCCATTGGACTTCCATTTTGTGCTAAAACCTATCAAATTCTTTTCAAATCAAGCAAAAATGTGAAATCTTAAAAAGATAATGAAATCTAAATAAAATCCCACTATTGCATGCTTTTCAACACAAAATGATATGAAATTAAGCCCTAAAATGCATCAAATAACGAAGTTATCAAACCCCCCAAACTTAAACTATTGTTCGTCCCTGAACAATGAAAAGAAAAGAACTTATGCATGGGGTGGAATGAATATCGTTACAATAGTTTAAATATATTATTATCTAATATGGTAGAACATTTTATGTTGTCATGTAAAACCATTTTTCTAATAATAAAATTATTAAATTAATTTAGAAATTAAAATGAAATCTTTAAAAAATAAAATAAAAAAAATATTATTTATACATCATCAAATTGATGTGACATTTCTGGAAAGTGAGAAATTAATATTTTTTGCCAAATTCTTTCACATCCACTCATTAATGGGGCATTTGTAGTTTGAACTCTAAATCCATATTGGGCATGTTAAGGCCCATTTAATTTTTAATCTGGGCCAGCGTGGCGTGGTGTACAACATTAGGTACTTTTTAAATTGCTTTGCAAATTATTATAAAACTCATTTCCATATGCTGGTTCGAAAGCACGTTCATTTTGGAAGCCCATTTTAAGTATGTATTGATAAGTCATTTTGCTATTATTAAAGAAGATGGAAAATGCTAACATGTGTACTGTAGAATATGTTTACTAATGATTGAATTTTTAATATCTCCATTATTAACGTATAACAACCAAACCCTTAATATATCCATTGTGAATAAAGTAGCAGCATTGTATAAAATTTGCTTGATGAAGGCATATTTGGTGAGCCATCAAAAATTAAAGTGTATTCTTCATATGTATCATGTCTAATAAACTAGCTTTAATATGCAAAATTGACAAATGCTATAGTTCCTTAGGGCATTCCCATGCAGAAGGAAGAAGATGACATGACAATTTATGCTACCCACATATTTGGTTAGAAGAGGTTGGGAGAGAAGGGTAGAGGGAGAGGGAGATGGATAAAACTGTCTCTACCCGAGTACTGCTTTTGCCCTTTTTTTTAGTCGTTTTTAAATGGCTATTTCTGTAATAGATATATATTTTTTAAATCTAGAATTTTAACACTATAAATACATGATATAACTCACAAAATTGTATAACTTCTTAGAATTTTCAAATATCAATTTCTACGAAATTTTGTACATCACTTTGAGTCAAAGGGATAAGATTCTTGGAAGAATTGGTTTCATTCTTCCAATTCCGGAAAAAAATACATCTTCTCAAAATAACAATATCCTTCTTCAAGATTTGGACATCCATCCTCAAGATGATAGTTCCCAAAATTTCCCTATACATCGTCCAAATTTCTCAGAAGGTCGAAACTTTTCACCCAATTTTATGTATCCACCGCAATTTCCCTTCATGCTTCTGTATGGATTTTCTCCAGCCATGAGTTCAAACTCATCAAGGAGATTCAGTACAGATGGATCTGGAAAAGACAAGGACACTCCAACTCCACCGTCTCAAAAATAGTCTCCTTTCTCACCACAATACTCTTCGATAGGTCTTGAGAATATCAATCTTGTGGCCGACCTATCAAGTGCCGTAGAAGTAAACACTCATGAGCATAATCAAAAGACAATGCACACTCATGCAGAAAATGAGCTTCTTGTAAGTTGTTGACTAGATATTAGAACTGATTCGGTGGTAGGTAATGCCCAAACGTTGTAGTAAATATGAATCCGGATTGCTGATGCTTACAACAACCATCATCCAGCCAACACATCGTTCAAAACATGGGTCGTGTTGAAGTCACATTTTTATACCCTTCAGAAAAAATGTAAATGGTTTAATGCAATCTACATCAAGGAAAAAAAGAATTGGGGTAGCGGTTTAAGTGACGCAGATATTATACTAAAGGCACAGAAAATGTATGCAGAGTTTCATGAGAAGCAGAGGTTCAAGCATGTGGGATCTAGGATGATTTTGAAAGAAAGTCCTAAATTTACGGATCCAGACGATGATTTTCATGGTACAAAGAAGATAAAAATTAACGAGTCTGGAGCTTATAGTTCGTCTACCAACACAGAGTCTAATGAGGATGCCAATCAAGCACGCACCCATCCAATGTGTCAAAAGGCAGCGAAGAGGATGACAAAGGGTAAAGGAAAATCAAATGACACCGAACAGAGTCGAGAGAAAATTGATGAAAAATTAGCTGAATTGGAAGGTTATAACACAAAAAAGCTATCGGTAGTAGTTAGTCTTGCCAAGACACGCGAGTACAAAATCCTCATGAAGGATATCTAAAAGATGACAGATGAACAACTATGTATATTCCTACATGTGTGATCAGATAAATAATAATTGGGGCTTGTAATTTTATTTATCTGTTGTTTTCAATGTGTAATTTTATTCCTTGTTGTTTCAAATATCTGTATTGTAGTTTTATTTTATTTTATGTAATGTGATTTTCTTCTTTTGTGCAATGTAATTATCTTCCGTTATAAAATTAGCTGTTAAATTACAACCGAGAAAGAATACTTGGTGTTACTCCAACAACAACGAGAACTTTTCGATGTACCACAGACTTCTTCAAGAAAGAGTTTGATGATCAATTTGCTAGCATTTTGATTTTTTTTTGAGAAAATTGACTTTAAAATTCCTTTTGTAGGTGCATTGGAAAAATTGTTGAAGTGTGCAAAATTGTGTGATTGGATGATGCCGTCAAATTTCACACTGATTGAGATGCAACCCAATTGGAAGAAAAGGAAGAAAAAAAGTTTGTGAGTTTTCCATTGCATTTTTCTTTTGATTTTATTAATTGTCCTCTTTGGAATTAATGATAAATAAGTTTGGGGGGACGGTTGTGAGATCAAAGAAAAATGACAATGAATTTTTGCATCACATTTTAGTTGCATTTAGGAATTTATTACTTTAGCACGTTTATTGCTTTTTAGGCAGATTTTTTTTTATTAGGTTAGATTTTTTTAGGATGAGTGATGACCTTTTAATTTTGTAAAAAAAAAAAAAAGTGATATAAATTCTCGATTGTTGAAAAGTATGAATTGTGTTCAATGAACTTGATGATATCTTGCTTGATTGAGTAGGGATTTACTGAAATTTTTGTGAATATTTTTGAGCATGAAATGGTTATGTGTTTTGGGGAGTATTGAAAATAATCCGAGTGAGATTTGAGCCTTGACTTGACATTACATCGAGTCTTGTTTTCGTGATTGAGTGAGTATCAATTATCTTGAATATATCTCTAGAACTTGCTCTGGTATCTCCTTTGAGACCACATGTACGTGTGAATTTTTGAAAATGATCTAATACTGTCTTTGATTTTGTAAGTCACTTAGACAAATATTTACCCTGCACCAAATTCATGATTTTTCCTAGTTAGCCTCTTTGAGCCTTTTAAACCTTATTTCTTTGACTAATCGAATAATCGTGTGAATTACCCATATATTTTGAGCCTACCTATTTTATATAATTGTATTGAAGCTTGAATGAGAAGTGATTAGGTGAAAAGTGCTTGAGTTGATGGGAATGTAATTGAAGTGAAAAGAAAAAAATGGTGGATACTGTTTAAAAAAAAAGTGGCTTCAAAAAAAAAAAAGGAAAAAAGAGAAGAAAGAAAAATGATGAAAAAAGAGAGAAAGATGAAGAGAAAGAGATGAGGAAGTGATTGGTGAAAAATAAATTTTTTGCATGAGTTGTGCCTTTTATGTATTTTTGACACTTAGTTGAGTTGTGTCTATTTTGGAACTCGATTGAGTAAGTCTTTTTGATATATTTTCGGGAACTCATGTTGGAGATAAGTGATTATTTGAGGAAACTTCATGGAGGCGTAGAAATTCATGATTCGAGTTGAATTTGTGAAGTAACTTCAGTCATATATTTTTGTAGTTACTTTTATCCATAATTTTTCTTATAATGTCCAAATAGCCTCATTGTGTCCAAATAAAATTCCTTTTTAATTCTTAGATTCACATGTATGAAAGTGGTGAAGAAGTGAGACGATTTGCAAGCCTATGGTAGGTTATACTTGATTAGTTGTTTTGAGCGTATACACGTCCCATTATATACACTTGTTGAGCATAAGTGATACACTTTTACCTTGTGAGGTTCAATACTCCTTGAAATACATGATTGTGGATTGTTTGAAATATTTGCTTGAGTTTAGAGAGTTTTGATTTCAATTGAGTATTTGAGTTATAGTTCGTGAAACTTGGTTCATTCTTTTGGGATATGTGTGTGAGTGTGAGTCTTTGATATTGCTCGAGGACGAGCGATGGTTTAAGTTTGGGGGAAATTGATAAGTGACGTTTTTACTACATTTTTGCTTATGTTTATATGTTCATTTGAGTATCTTTATGTTGTTTCTATAGCGATATAAATACTTTTGATGTATTAGTTGCATTTGATGGTTTTGTGCTTAGTTTTGTGTTTTTAGTGCAAAAATCGCAAGTTTCAGCTTACACGCGCAGTTGTGGAAGAAATGACATGTCCCATGATCTATAAGTCCAAATTGAAAGATCTTAATTTTGTTAGAAATTTAAGGAAGATATCTACAAATTTTATGTTGAACATTTTTCTCAATTCGTTCTCCAAGAAAGCAAAATATTAAGAGAAGATGGAAGTTGTGCGTTCGGATTTTCATCTTGACAGACTCTAGTATTTGATCATAACTTCCTCTAAAAAACTGCTATTGAGGTAAAATTTATGGCATTGGAAAGCTAACTTCAAGACCTACAACTTTTGTGAAGACCTCAAAGTCAAAATCGATATTTTGCACTAGCGCACGGCCGTGCTATGGGATACGGTTGTGTCCCACTGCACAGAAATATCTGTTCTGGCACACGGTTAACCGTACCGCGGGGTATGGTCGTGTCCGAGAGACTTCGATTTCGCTTGAAACTCGATTTTTGACGTGTTTTTTACACTTCCAAACCATCTAGAAGACCTCAAGATACTATAGGTACCAAAATTCATCCCAAAATCAGGGGAGGATCATTCTTAGAGGATGAATAACATTTATAAAGAGAAAACACATATTTTGAGAGCAACCTGTTGGTCCCACATATCCTGGTAGTAGTAGGCTTGGGGGGGGGGGGGGGGGGGAGGAGGAGTGAATAAGCTTACTATATTTCCAAACTTTTCTTTTCCTTGGCTCAATTCTAGGATCAGTAACCTTTTGGGAGGTTACTGATTAGAGTGGTTTGTGGAAGCTTTTCTCTCATTGTAAAGCCAAGTATAGGAGATGTGCAACTTAACTTAAAGTAATGCAAGTAAAACAGTAAGCACATAGAGACGCATAGATATATAGAGGTTCGAAGGTGGAGTAATCCTTCTACGTCCTCATTGCCTCTTCTCAAGAGGGAACCTTTGTTAAGCTAGTTGATTTACATAGAGCTATCTATTACAACCCTCACTTAACAAGTAAGTAGCAAGCCTTCACACAGTTGTTTGCCTACTTTCCCACTGACCCACACAGTATCCTATTCTACCCACACAGGGTCCTCACTTTCTAGGAGCAGGACTCTACTCCTCGCACCGAGTACTCCAAGACAGTCCTTTAGAAGGAGTTTGTCTTCTTCTTCTTCAACTGGGTGCAATAAGCTTGACCTTCGTTTGCAGATTGATTTGCTGAAGCTTGCTGCTGGACTGACTGACTGAGCGTGCGTCTTTTGGGGTGTGGAGTGTTCGAGCTTTTCTTCTTTCTTCTGCTCTTCTGAACACTCTCTTTTCTTCTATTTTAACTTCCCCCTCTTTCTGCGCTTTCTTCTCTGTTGAGCTCTTCTTTCTTCTTTTGCGCTTCTCTCTACGAGCTTGTATATTCTGTTGTGCTCGTTCTCTCCTCTCTTGCACACACTCTTCGTCAGTCTTCTTCTTATTTATAGATTAGGAAATCTGCCCGTTGAAGGTAGGTAGGTTTCCTAATCTATAAATGCACTACACTCCTGACACCTTCCAGCTTTTTGCTTTCCACGTGTCTTCTTCTGGTTGGCTCCTCTTCTCTTTTCTTTATCGGTAAATTCTTGTGTCTATCGGTAACTTTGACTTTCTCCCCATGTCTGCTTTGCATCTTCCTCCTCTTGGTTCACTCTGGAGCTTCCTTCTCTGACTTGCTCCTTCAGGTGACTTGAGGCTTCTATAGCATACTGCCCTTGCAGTATGCTTTCGGTATGATCTTCCTAGGTAGCTTCCTATCTTGCTGCATTCTGCTTTTGGCGAGGTCTTCTTCCAGTAGCTTCCTGTAGTCATAAGTATGCTTATTAGTTTACCCGGTTCTCTTTCACCATTTTCTTCAGTATCCTTCCTTTGACACTTTCTCTGTTCTTTTAATCTTCTGCAGCAACTCTGTTGCAGTAACCTATCCTAAGATTGGTTATACTTGTTAGAGTTACTTAAGGTTTTGTCTCATCAAAACTTACTTCAAATGTTTCCTACACATCCGTAAAGGAGAAGGAGACTCCAAAGATCGAGGAATCGAGAGATCATCGTTCATTTATCTTTCCCTTTTTGTTGGATTATTTAAGTTTGATATGATATTTTCAATCTTGTCTGTGAGTTTGTTAATATTCATGTCTAACTAGTTTTCCATGGGTTTCTAGGACATGTTAGTGTTGGATCGATCAATCAGAGGATATAAGTTATTGATTAAATGCTTCAGTAATGCCAATTTAATTAAGAGTGCAATCTCGTACTTATAGTGGAGTTGAACGAGATTAATAAATTAATTTGACTGATTAAGAGTTGATTGAGTCAAAATTAATTTATTGGAGCTTAATTTAATTGGGTCCGATTGGGTCCCTTTGGTGGCTCTAATACGAACTTAATATATATTATAATATATACTGCAATATTATTAAGGTTGCTGGACTATTCGAATAAAAATATCAGTTAAAGAGATATTTATGAGATAAATATTTAGTTGATATGATTTTATCTGATTGTATTTCTATCCGGAATAGAATCGTAGAGAGAGCAGTTTATTTTCTGCTCATAAGTCAGTTTCGTAATAGACAGGAGAGCAGATTAGTTTCTACTTATAAATCGCATTCACAACAGACGTGCCCACACACGTTGATACTGCAGAAAGAGTTCGAGAGAACACTGGAGAAGTTTTGAGGGTGTGAAGCAGACGTGCCCACACATGTTGATACTACAGAGAGAGTTCGAGAGAACACTGGAGAATTCTTGAGGATATGAAGCAGACGTGCCCACACACGTTGATATTGCAGAAAGAGTTCGAGAGAACACTGGAGAAGGCTTGAGGGTGTGAAGCAGAAAAACTTGAGCAGATTGAAGCGTAGTGTTCTTAGACACGCTTCATAAAAAGGTATCTAGTAAACCTTCTCTACGAGATTAATTCATCATAGTAGAATATACATTATAATCGGTTTTATGACGAGATTTTTGATTTATTAAATCAGATGCAAATTCTCAGAGGTTTTCCTAACAAGTGGTATCAGACCCAGGTTTTGATATTATTTTGTGTATTCTTTGACGAATTAATTTTGTTTATGCATGTTTTATCATGAGCGGTGTTAATGTATGTGATTATGTGTTATGAGATGAATGTTTTTAATTTATGAACAATTTATGGCCTAGTTTGATAAAAAATGTATTTCATATTTTCGAGTCTGTAAACGAGGGGGTGGATTACGTCTCCATAATTTCCCCTTGTTATGCATGATAGGTTATTTGTAATTTTTTTTCTGTTGGAGTTGATATTCCATGGTGGACATAGATTTTATAGAAGCATCAACGTGTTTTTTTTCTGCTGCACGTTCGTTTTTAAAAAAAACTGAAAAACTGAAATACAAGTTTTTTTTGGTGAAGTGGTGGAGTGCTGTAGCTGAATGGAAAAGGTGGGCTAAAGTTTTTTTTTTGGCCTTTTTTCTCTCCCAAATTGGTGAGGCCCGTGTAATGGCAGTTGGACTATTTTTTTGGGGGCTTGTGTTGCTGCAATTCAGATGGGCCAGCAGATTTTCAATTGTTTGTAATTTTATGTTTAGGATTGACCATAAGATTTGTTTTTTTTTTTATTGCATGAGATGTTTAATTCGTATTAATTGTCATTCATATAACATGTTATATAGAAATCACATGAACATCGCTCTAGGATTTTTAATTGTCATGCATATTATGATTGATATTTGAGCTATTTTAAGAGTTAAAATGGTTGGACTTATATTAATCCATTAAAACCCAATTTTAACAAAATATTAAGTGTGTGAGGGCTTATTTATGAGCCCAAGGCCTCCCTTATTAGCCCATAAGTAAGAATACATGTATACCTTGTGCCAATATATTTGGTCTTCATATAAGAGGGTTACATTATTTTGGTTATTTGATTGGGTCCAGTAATGGTAAATAATTTTCAATTTGATTAAGTATGTTTATCCTATAGATTTCATACTTGATTAAAAGATTTGAAAGTGCATTAATATAAGGGACTTCCTATAGAATATCCAATCAATATAATTGATGGCCAAAATAATGTGATAATAGATCAACATAACATGAGATGTGAGATGTTTGATTTAGTGGAAGAGTTCTAGCCTAACCATAAACCAACATTTACTTCTCCTATAGAAGGGTATGTCATGATTTTGGGGTTTTAGGTAGTAATCACATAAAGTAGTTTTGGGTCTACTTGGTTTATTTTCTTTATTGTTTTCAATCATTATGCATGCTCATCAAAGTTTAATTTATTTATTTCATAAAATGTCTGCAAATGCTTTGTCTTTGATATTGAATAAGAACCAACTAGTGGGAGAAAATTACATTGACTGGAAACGCAATCTAATGATTGTTAATTCTCATTGCTAAGAAGTTCAAATTTATGCTAACTGAACCTTGTCCCGAAATCCCTACTGAAGAGTCCACTGATGCACATAGGGAGGCTTATGATAAGTGGATTCATGCTGATGGCATGTCTCGTTGCTTTATTTTAGGTTCCATCTCAAATGTGTTGCAACAAAAACATCAATTTATGAGGACATCCACTGAAATCATGAAAAGTCTCTAAGAAATGTTTGCACATCAAGGACGTCAAGCACGTCAGGCTGCCATTGAGAACATTATGAACCTGTGTATGAAACCTGTTGGTCCCAAGTGGCAGTAGGCTTAGAGGGAGGGGGGGATGAATAAGCCTACTCAATTTTTATTCCTTTTCTTTCGAAAGGCTTAAGTCCAGAAGCAGTAACCTTTTGGGAGGTTACTTAGGAGTTATCAGAGTTATAATGCGGAATTTTTCTTTCATTGAAAATAGAAGTATGTAAGATGGCATCTGATATTGGATATGCAGTTAGAAAGGTAAGCACAAACATACGCATAGATATACAGAGGTTCGAAGGTGGAGTAATCCTTCTACATCCTCTCTGCCTCTTCTCAAGAGGGAACATTTGTTAATCTTTTTGATTTACACAGACCTATCTATTACAACACAGACTTAATAAGTAAGTAGCAAGTCTATCCACAGCTGCTTGCCTATTTTCCTATCTGACCCACACAGGATCCTACCTGACCCACTCATGATCCTTACTTTCTTCTTCAGAAAGTGAATAGCTTATCAGGACCCTAGTCCTAGCACTAAGCACTCCGAGATTATCCTTAAAAGGTTTGTCTTCTTCTTCAACTGGATGCAACAAACTATGACTTCTTTTGTAGGTTGCTCTACTGTAGCTTGCTGCAAGACTGAATGACTGAGTAATCTAGCGTTTCTGGAGTTTAGAGTGTTTGAGTTTCTTTCTCTTCTTTTCTTTTTCCCCCTCTTCCTCTTTTCTTCCATGCGCCCCTCCCTTCATTTTACTCTCTTCAGTCTTCTATTTATAGATGTAGGAAATCTGCCCGTTGAAGGTGAGTAGGTTTCTAGCATTTAATGCGCCGTTCTCTTTTTGATACACGCAAACTTTTTACTTTTCACGTGTCTTCATTTTATTGGCTCCGTTCCTTTTCCCTCTACCGGTAACTTTTAGCTTCCTTCCCATGCTTGCTTTGTAGCTTCCTTCTCGTGCTTGCTTTGGAGCTTCCTTCCCAGACTTGCTCTGTTAGGTGGCTTGAAGTTTCTGTAGCTAGTTGCTTTGCATTATGCTTTGGCATGGTCTCTTCCAGGTAGCTTCCTGTCAGGTAGCTTGAGTCTTCGGTAGCTTGCTGCTTTGCAGTATGCTTTGTCATGGTCTCTTCCAGGTAGCTTCCTGCAGTAAGCAGTATCCTTTTAGTTTACCGGATTCCTTTCACCATTTTCTGCAGTATTCTTTCTTTGAAGCTTTCTCTGTTGTATCTTCCTATAGTGACCTTGTTGCAGTAACCGTATTAGATAGATTATACTAATAGATTGAGGGTTACTTTTCTAAGGTTTTGTCTCATCAAAACATACTTAAATATTTCCTAACAAAACCTGGGACGTCCGTGAGTGACCATATGCTTACGCTGATTGGTCATTTAAATGCAGCTGAGGTTTTAGGGGCTGAAATCAATGCGGAGACTCAAGTTGACATGGCTTAGGAGACTCTCCCTGAGATGTTCTCAAAATTTAAAGTTACCTATAACATGAATAAGCTGAACATGTCCTTGATCGAGCTGATGAAAGAGCTTCAAAACGCTGAAAGTGTTCTTAAAGAACAAAATGGTGATGTTTTCGCTGTTACTTCTGCTGGACTGTCCTCAACCAAACCGAAAGGAAATGGTGGAAAAAGGAAGAAGTCTAACAAGAAGAGTCCACGACAAGAAGCAAAAAAGCCTAAAACTCAAGAGAAATCAGATGAGAAACTAAAAGATAAGTGTTTTGAATGCGGGGAAAATGGGCATTGGAAGAGGAACTGTCTGGTTTACCTAGCAAAGAAACAAGAAAATGGTCAGTTATCTTTTATTGAGTCTTGTTTAGTGGTTGATTCTACAGATACTTGGATAGTAGATTCTGGAGCTACTAACCATGTTTGCAATACTTTGCAGAGGTTCCAAGTAACTAGAAAGCTTAATGAAGGGGATCATTCCTTGAGGATTGACACGGGGGCTGTGATATCTGCAAAAGCTATTGGGAATGTTTATCTTTATTTTTTAAATAAGAAACGTTTGGTTTTAAGTAATTGTTATTATGTCCCAGACATTACTAGAAATTTGATTTCTGTTGTTGTGTTATTTAAACAAGGATATCATGTTCATTTTTCTTCAATGGCGGTTGGTATTTCTTTTAATAAAACTATTGTCTATAAGTGGCATTTTGATAATAATTTGTATATCTTAAAATCAACTGACAACTTTTTATATCACACATCAAAACGCATAAAGTTATCTCCAACTAATGAGACTTATTTGTGGCACCTAAGACTTGGTTATATTAATCTTAATAAGATTCAAAGGCTTGTAAGGGAATGTCCTTTAACTGATTTAAAGGTAGAACCTTTGCCTATATGTGAATCTTGTTTGAAGGGTAAAATGACTAAGAGGTCTTTTAAGTCTCAAGGACTTAGAGCCAAAGAAGTCTTCGAATTAGTACATTCTGATGTATGTGGACCAATTAAAGTCCAAGCTAGAGGTGGATATGAATACTTCATCACCTTTACTGATGACTACTCAAGACACGACTATGTTTATCTAATGGTCCGCAAGTTTGAGACACTTGAAAAATTCAAGGAATTTAGATTGGAAGTGGAAAAACAATTAGGTAAGAACATAAAAATACTTCGATCAGATCGAGGTGGTGAGTATCTATCTAGTGACTTTAGAGCATACTTGACAAAAATGGGATTTTATCTCAATTGAGCGCACCAAGTACACCACAACAGAATGGTGTCTCGTGAAGGAGAAACATGACCTTGTTAGACATGGTCAGATCTATGCTGAGCTTCTCAAACCTTAGTGCCTCTTTTTGGGGATATGCGCTACAAACGACAATGTACGTACTGAATATGATTGCGTTGAAGTCTGTACCTAAAACACCGATTGAATTGTGGAATGAGCGTAAGCCTAACCTAAGACATATTCGGATATGGGGATGCCCTACATACGTGCTTAAAGGTAAGACAGATAAGATGGAATCAAAATCAGAATTATGTATGTTTGTAGGATATCCTAAAGGGACAAGAGACTACTACTTCTATAGTCCTCAAGATAAGAAGGTATTTGTAAGTACACATGCAACCTTCTTAGAGGACAAGTATATAGAAGAGAATGAATCCAAGAATAGAGTTTTTTTGGAAGAGGTGAAGGACTATTCCTAGTTCATCAAATCCAGAGATCCGCATTGAACCTATTGATTCTGAATTCATAAGTCTACCACCATCAGCTATTGGATCCAGTGGGAGACACACATATATTCCACCTCCATTGTTGACTGGTTATTGATGAGGTAATAGAAGATCGTAATCCTGTTGTTCATTCACCTTTGGGTGTAGAAATGGATATCGAAGGACATGGAGAACAAGAACAACCTCCAGTCAATCAGGAACCTATAACAACTAGACGAAGTAAGAGAGTCGTTAGACGACCTTCTAGATTCTTGCTCTATGAAGAGTCTTTTGAGACAGTCTCCATTGAGCAGGAGGAAGATCCCACTTCGATTAGGGAGGCTATAAAAGATGTAGACATTGATCATTGGAGGTTTTCCTAACAGTTAGTAATCTGATTTGAATTTGATGGATTTTTGATTTCAATTCAATTTATTCTTTATCCTATTAATGTGTTTATGGTTTGATTGCTTATTTGATTAGATGACCATTAATCGAGCATGTTTGAGTAATTAAGTCAAAATTCGAGAGAGGAGATTTAATTATGGAAGAGTAAACACATGACATATAGGTGAAATTAGATCGAGAGATTAATTGACCTATGTGATGAGATTTTCAATCCTAGGTGCTTTTGGGAGTTGTTTTGCTTTATTAGACTGAGTAGAGATACCTCTGGTAGCATAATAATAAACCGATTAACTAACTCGAGAGAGCTGTTAATTTGATATTTGTGATTGCTCATATAAGATAATTAATCATTAATTGGATTGGTTAAGTGGTATCATGATGAGAATTAGATGAAAGCATGTTCTAGAACCTGTTTCAATTATATTTGTTTGTCTCCGTGGATTTATCTGTTTTTTGGTTTTAATATAGTTTATTTGAAATCTTTGATATTTGATAGCCTAGATAAAATTAGGAGTTGAATTTGGGTAATCGATTATTCCTACATACTCCTTCTGTCCCTTTCTATTTTGCCTAGGTTGACCCGACACGAAGCTTAAGAAAAAGCTGTTGACTTTTATTGGATGTGTTATCTTAATGTTTTTTGCAATTTAATTAGGCATTGGATTAGTATGTTAATTACAAAAGCAAGCTATGAATAAAAAAAAAACTATGGATCAGAATTAAATTAGCAGACACTGCTCCACATAAATTTAAGGTGGGAAAATATTCCACCAAATCATCCAAAATTACAGCAAACCTGAATTACAGCAAAGGGATAATTTCCCACCAAATCATCACAATTTGAAATCCTATTCTTCTATAAATAGAAATACAAAGGAATTAAATACATTTTGAACAACCAATAACTCAAATCTCCAAATTTCAGATTCAACAAAATGACTAACAACAGAATTGGGAAAAATTTATCTCCATCAACACGACTTCTCATTGCTCAGCGGCTTCTCGTAAATAACAAGAACGGCGTTTTGAATTATGGCATCACGACAGAAATCGCAGCATCATTTGGAGTGTCTGTTCGTACAATCCGAATCATATGGCAAGCTGCAAGGAAGCAAATTTCAGAGGGGCAGCCTATTTCTTTTCCGGAAGTAAGGTCACGTCAACCCTCATCTCAACTTAAAAAGTTTGATGAGGAAGCCATTAAAGCCATTCCCTTTTCCAAGAGAAGCACAATAAGGAGGTTAGCAAAAGAGCTTCAAGTCAATAAATCAGAAATGGGAAGGTGGGTCAAATTGGGCAAACTTAAAGCATATACAAATGCAATCAAACCAGCATTGACAGATTCAAATAAGATGAGCAGACTCAAATTCAGCCTATGTTTCTTGCAAAAACATATGAGCAACAAGATTAGCTTTGAATCAATGCATAACATAGTTCATATAGACGAGAAGTGGTTCTATATGCAACAGACAAGTGAAAGGGCTTATAAGCTGAGTACAGAGGATGATCCATACAGGGCTTGTAAAAGTAAGCGTTTCATCTCAAAAGTCATGTTTATGGCTGTTGTGGCAAGCCCACAATACACAGAACAAGGGGAGTTGTTGTTTGATGGGAAGATTGGAATTTTCCAATTCACACAACAAGTCCCCGCCATCAGAAATTCAGCAAACATAACGGAGTAAATTTTTTTTTTTTTGCCATTTTTAGGCTGGTAAAATAAGATGGGACAAACTAAAACGGAAAGTAGGCAAAATAGATCGGTACAGAGGGAGTAATAGTTTTTGTGGGATCGACCTTTCTTACCGTGTCTACAATCTACACCGTACACTTGCTAGAGTAGTCTAAAGAAATTGGTGAACAATGGCTTTCCTGGAATGTTAGGAAGTCTTGATTGTATGCATTAGGAATGGAAGAATTGTCCAGTCGCTTGGAAATGTCAATTTACAAGAGGTGATCATGGTGTCCCAACAATCATGCTTGAAGCGATCGCATTTGCAGACTTGTGGATATGACATGCTTACTCTGCAGTTGCAGGATCGAATAAACATATCAATATGCTCAACCAATCTTCTTTATTTTACAAGGACGTGCTCCACCTGTTAATTTTACAATTAATGACACGTAATATAATCAAGGATATTATCTTACAAATAGAATCTATCCGGAGTGGGCATGCTTTGTGAAGAGTTTTCAATGTCCGCAAGATTCAAAGCGAAGAAAGTTCAAGGATATGCAGGAGACTGCTAGAAAGGATGTCGAGTGGGCCGTTGGAGTGCTTCAAGCTCATTAGGCAATGATTAAAAGTTCAAGTCGTTTCTAGTACAATAATAATTTGAATGATATTATGTATACTTGCATTATTTTACACAATTCGAGAATGTAGGAGATACATCATACGATTGGTCAGATGAACCTACCAACTCCGATAATGCTCCACAAGTAATTCAAGGGTCTGTTAGAGCATTCAACGACTACCTCATGAGGAATTCTCGACTGCTTGACAGAGAGAAGCATCATCAACTTCGAACGACTTGATTGAACATGTATGGACACTATTCGACACTAATTAGCTAAATATTAATCTATAGTTCGACGAATATGCTGTTATTTTGAAATTTTTATGAATGTATTGTTTTATGTATTGCATTAGTTCATTAATCAAATAAATTTATTAATATATTGTTCAATTTTATTTTATGTTTTACTAAATTAAATAAATTTTTAAAATTTAAAAGTTAATCATATTATTTTAAATATTATGGATTTTCATTATTTTTAGGGTAAAAAACAAAAACACATCTCAAGTATGCGTGATTTAACACTTTACTATATCATTTTTAAATGTTTTCATTTCACTATAAAAAGTATAAGAATTTTGCAGGTTACAATATTTCCAGTTGCCACGTCATCAAACCTCTTCGGAGATTGATCAAGTGCATCTAAATTTAGTAATTTGCTATATGAATTTTAAAAGTTTTCATTTTACTATATAAAATTCAAGAATTTTGCAGATTACAATATTTCCAACTAACTCATCGTAAAATCTCATCGGAAATTGGTTGCGTCCATGATTTTTAGAGGAATATATTTGTTTTGAAGACGTAAGTTACAATATCTTCAATACCTAATCTGCTTTTTATCTTTTTCATCTACAATTATTATTTACTTTATTAAAATGACAGGTGAAATTCAAGAAAACTGCGATTTTCATATCGTCAAAGATTGTCGCCGAAAGTGTAAATAACCCCTCTAAAAATTAAATGGAGGCATGTGAACTATTTTCAATGGGATTTTACGATGTGACAGTCAGAAATATTGTAACACGAAAGATCCACGTACTTTATACGGTGAATTGAAAACTTTTTAAAGTTCATATAGTGAAGTGCTAAATTGAAATTCACTTGAAGAGCCTTCGGCGAGATTTGATGATGTGCCAGCCAGAAATATTGTAACCTACAAAATTATCATACTTTATATAGTGA
Source organism: Scutellaria baicalensis (assembly GCA_005771605.1). Lineage (NCBI taxonomy): Eukaryota > Viridiplantae > Streptophyta > Magnoliopsida > Lamiales > Lamiaceae > Scutellaria > Scutellaria baicalensis. The sequence continues at coordinate 20,500,794 of CM016722.1, read as the reverse complement.
AATGAAAACATTTTAAAATGATATAATAAAGTGCTAAATCACGTATACTTGAGATGAGTTTTTGTTTTTTACCCTTATTTTTAAAAAGAAATACTCCATCCGTCCCGCTTATCTTTGCCGCCTTTGATCGGCACGAATACTAAGAAAAAATTGTTGACTTTGATGTGATATGTTATTTTAATGTTTTTTACAATTTAATTAGGGATTGGATTAGTATGTTAATGCAAAAGCATAAATTAATTAAAAAAGGCACTGAAAAATGCGTGTAATTGAAAACAAGGTGGGAAATTTGCCCACCAACTGAAATAAAAATACTGCCAAGTTGATCTTTACAACAGTTTCTCACCAAATCATCTAAGATTTAAAATCCCATAAATGTTCTATAAATAAGAATACAAAGGCAGTAAATGCAGATTCACCAACCAAAAATCTAAATTTCAGAAACATACAGCAAAATGACTAACAACAAAGTTGGGAAAATTTTATCTCCATCAGCACGACTTCTCATTGCTCAGCGGCTTCTTGCAAACAGCAATAACGGCAAGCTGAATATAGGCATCACGGCAGAAGTCGCAGCATCATTTGGAGTGTCCCCTCGTACAGTCCGACTCATATGGGAAGCTGCAAGGAAGCAAATTTCAGAGGGGAGGCCTATTTCTTTTCCGGAAATCATCCCACGTCAAACTTCATCTCGACTTAAACAGTTAGATGAGGAAGCCATTAAAGCCATTCCATTCTCCAAGAGAGGCACAATAAGGAAGTTAGCAAATGAGCTTCATGTTAGTAAATCAGTAGTGGGGAGGTGGGTGAAAAATGGAAGACTTAAAGCACATACAAATGCAATCAAACCAGCTTTGACAGCTTCAAATAAGGTGAGCAGACTCAAATTCTGCCTATGTTTCTTGCACAAACATATGAGCAACAAGATCAGCTTTGAATCAATGCATAACGTAGTTTATATAGACGAGAAGTGGTTCTATATGCAACGGACAAGTGAAAGGGCTTATAAGCTGAGTACAGAGGATGATCTATACAGGGCTTGTAAAAGCAAGTGTTTCATTGCAAAAGTCATGTTTATGGCTGCTGTGGCAAGGCCACAATACTCAGAACAAGGGGAGTTATTGTTTGATGGGAAAATTGGAATTTTCCCATTCACACAACAACTCCCCGCCATCAGAAATTCAGCAAAAAGAAAAAGGGGTACAATGGTTACAAAACCAATTGACTCCATAAACAAAGAAGTGATTTAGAGCTGCCTTTTGGAAAAGGTAACTCAAACACACAAATTTTTCATTACTTAATGTGTTTAGTACGTCTCCTAAAAACTGCCCTAAGGTTTTGATTAACTATTGGGCTGATTTGGTGACATTACTAACACATTTTTATGGTGAATTGTTTGCTGTTTTTGTTTCATCACATGGCACAACAGATTCTCCCAGCAATTAAGGCAAAGTGGCCAGCAAATGCAAGTAAAAAAATCATCATCCAACAAGACAATGCAAGACCTCATATAAGCAATATGGACACAGATTTCAGGAGGGCTGCCACAGAAGATGGATTTGATATAAAGTTGATGTGTCAACCACCAAATTCACCAGACACTAATGTGTTGGACTTAGGGTATTTCAGGGCTATTCAATCTTTGCAGATTGAAACAAGATCCTACAACATTGATGACTTGGTTGCTAATGTTCTTCAATCATTTGAAGAACTAGAGCATCCAAAGTTGAACAACATATTTCTAACACTACAAGCATGCATGATTGACATTTTAAAGGTGAATGGAGGCAACAATTACAAGCTGCCTCACATTGGAAAGACAGCAAAAGAAAGAAATGGCTCACTGCCAATGACAATTGAAATGGATGAGCAAGTAGTAAGGCAAGCAATAGACTTTCTGATAGCAAATGAAGAAGTCACTGAATCTTATAACATTGGTGGTATTCTAACAGATTTAGGGTACATGTAAAGTAGGCTTAGAATACATTTTGACAAGCAGGGTTTTTTTGTTTACAGTGTAAACACATGCAGTGTACCTTTTGCTTAAACTGTAAACAATAGAATCTGCCCTAATATATTTTCTGTTTTATTTGCCCTCAGAAAGTTTTCATCATTGGGTTTTTTCCTATTAAAGGTGAGATGGCAGCATTAACATAGTCATAAAACAGACCATGACAAGCTACAACATGCAACACCATGTCATTTTCCAGCATGCATAAGCAACAGATAACTGTTGGGCAGCTTTGAGGAAGCTACCATGCATTCACATCAAAATTCAGCCAAAAATCACTCAAATACACTGGACAGACTTCAGAAGTCTTTCAAATACACTGGACAGACTCCAGCAGTCATCACAGAATCATGCATAAGCAACAGATAACTGTTGGGCAGCTTTGAGGAAGCTACCATGCATTCACATCAAAATTCAGCCAAAAAATCACTCAAATACACTGGACAGACTCCAGAAGTCTTTCAAATACACTGGACAGACTCCAGCAGTCATCACAGAATCATGCATAAGCGACACATTAACAAAGACAGAAATCAGCATCCATTCTTATCATTCTCAGCCTTTCAGCAAATAATTGAAATCAGCATAAAAGCAAGCAGAACAATTTCAGCCTTTATTCCAACCATTCTCAGAAGTGAATACACTTCATCACAGAATCATGCATAAGCAACACATTAACAAATTATCAGAAGTGAATAAACATCACAGAAACATCACAGAAACTCCAGCATCCATTCTCATCATTCTCAGCCATTCAGCAAATAATTGAAATCAGCATAAAAGCAAGCAGAACAATTTCAGCCTTCATTCCCACCATTCTCAGAAGTGAATACACTTCATCACGGAAACATAAACATCACAGAAACATCACAGAAACTCCAGCATCCATTCTCATCATTCTCAGCCATTCAGCAAATAATTGAAATCAGCATAAAAGCAAGCAGAACAATTTCAGCCTTCATTCCCACCATTCTCAGAAGTGAATACACTTCATCACAGAATCATGCATAAGCAACACATTAACAAATTCTCAGAAGTGAATACACTTCATCACAGAAACATAAACATCACAGAAACATCACAGAAACTCCAGCATCCATTCTCATCATTCTCAGCCTTTAAGCAAACATAAACATCACAGAAACAGCATGCATGAACCATCACAGAAATAGTAGATTATCATCACCATGAACCATCACAGAAACATCATACATAAACCAACACATAAACAATCAGAAAGGTTTGGAGTACTTGAACCTTTCGAACTGAGGGTACCCAGATAGCCAAACACTCAATTTTAAATTTCAGCAACTCTGGATCAGCCTCATATTGACTGCAGAAGGAGGGTACCTCGATCCCTTGAGGGAGAGCAACCCCATCTCCTTCACTGGGAGTTTCGGCCACGAAGCTTTCCTCCGAATCGGCCACGAAACCCCCTTCAAACTCCGAATCGGACAAGAAACCCTCATCCCAACTTGAAACACCCAGAAACTCCTCTTCCCTTCCACAACCCAGCACGAAACCCTCTTCCCTTCCCGGATCGGCCATCAAAACCCCTAAATCTGAAATGAATCGGCCACAAAAACCCCTAATCCTCTCGTTTCGGCCAAGATCTTAAACACAGTTTCGGAAGAAGGTTTTGACGAGGGTTTCGGCCAAGAAACTGTGAGATTAAAATAGGGATTCAGATTTAGGAGGAGGGACACATGAAGAGGGCTTCGGCGGCCATAGATTTAGGGTTTTGGCGAGCTTCGATCTAGGTTTTCGGCGAGCACAGATCTAGGGTTTCAGAGAGCATCGAAGAGGGAATCGAGAGAGAGAGAGAGAGATGAAATTCCAGAAATGGGAACGGCGCAGTGGGAATCGAAGAGGCTTTCAGTGGGAGCCTAGGGTTTCATGTTCTTCCATCTGGAGATGAAGCTTCCAGAAATGGGTGATAGAGAGACGAAGAGTGATAGAAATGGGTTTCGGCGCTCGATCTTAGGGTTTCAGAGAGCATCGAAGAGGGAATCGAAAGAGAGAGAGAGAGATGATGGTTCCAGAAATGGGAACGACGCAGTGGGAATCGAAGAGGCGCACAGTGGGAGATTAGGGTTTCAGAGAGATGGATGAGGAGATGAAGCTTCCAGAAATGAGTGAGAGCAAAAGACGAAGAGTGATAGAAATGGGTTTTGGGCTTTGGGTTTGATTTGTGGATCATAGATTAATTAGATTTCATTAACAACTCTTAAGTGGGCTTTAGGTAGATTAAGATAGATTAAGGAAAAAATCACAAAATTTTAAGGAATAATTTGAGTGGCAAATTTATAAAATGAATGAAATGGAGGGGTAAGGCGTAATTTTTTTTTTGCCATTTTTGGGCTGGCAAAGTTAGGTGGGACGTCCAAAAACGGAAAGTAGGCAAAGATAAGCGGGACGGAGGGAGTAATAAAGATTTATTAGTTAGCCTCATGTACAACTGGTGCACATACAATTTGGGTTAGGTTTGGGTCGACCTGGATCCGCACACTTTTTTTTAATTTTTTTTTCGTTTCAAGTTGTTACCAATATGCTATATGCATGTGACTTTTATGTTATATAAGTGTGGCCTTTATGTATAAATGTAATGACCTTTATATACTCTAACTTAGAAAAAAATGAAGAATTTTAGCAAAATTTGTACATATTTACGTCTATGTAATATTAGCTGCACATATATCCATCCTTAAAATGCACTGAATTTTGAAAATTTCCATTTTTTTTCAAAGTTATGGATTATAAATGTCATAATATTTGTACATAAAGGTCACAAGAATTGTACATAAATGTTATAACAATACAACATAAAGGTCTTAATTTGAAGCGAAAAAAACCTGAAAATCTTCATTTTTTCCTAAGTTACTGAACATAAAGGTCATAACATTTATATATAAAGGTCACACTTATATAATGTAAAGGTCATATCCTTACAACATAAAGGTAACAACCTGAAGTGAAAAAAAAAGAAAAAAAAAGGAAAATTCAGGTGTGCGGATCCGGGTCGGGTCACCCCAATTGCACCAATCCAGATCCTTACACCTGGTGCACAACAACATTTGCGAAGATTTATTTAGTGATTTGATAGTGGGACCTATGAATAGTTACTTTTTAGGTAGAAGGATTGGTGAGATATTTGTTTAAAGGTAGAAACTTTTTAACTTTTGAGGTGACACTGATGTTGAGGTGATGTGGCACAGTTAAACATACCTTTTTTGGGTATTAACATTGGAGATGCTCTTATGTAAAGAGAAAATTATATGAGGATGTTAGTCTATCTATTAATTTATTGAATAAGTCTCCTGTGCACCTGCTTCACGGATCTCACTCGGGTCGAATGCTGGCTGGCTAGGACCAGCTTAGCCCGTAGCGTTTTTTTTTTTACGTGTTTTGGTTGTGACCTTATTGTCATGTTAGTGATATGTTAGTCCTACCCACATTTCCAGATTTCATAACATAACATGGAGGTATGACTAACATAACATGAATGTACAACACATTGAGCGAATTTTTGATGGGTTTGAGTTCACCCATCAGGCGCGTAGGAGCGGAGCGCGTGAAGACGTGTGGGGCGGGTTAATTCGAGTGCATGAATCCTAAATCCATGGACCACGTGCACAAAATTTTTGGTGTAATTTATTCTCTCCTTTCCAATATAAATTTATTGCAGAATAAGTTTCATTTTTAGAATTTCAAAACTTAATTAAAATTTACCGAAAATACCCTCAATCACTGAGAGGATTGTTTAGGAAAAAGAGAAAAAACTCTCACAACCTTTCTAATTCAGTTTGTTCACACATATGAAAATTTTACTATATGTACATATAACATTTTTTAAACGTGTATATATGTAAAACAGTTCAAAAAATAAAAAAAACGTTTATATAAAAAAAATATGTAATATTATAAATTTAATCGAGTCGCACTTGCAAATTGTGCATACACCACCCACAATCTTAATAAAATTAAACCAAATTGGAATTAAACCAAGGATGAAAATATCGATATCGCATATCGTATCTCAACTTTGATTTTACAGATATATCGATGGATATATCGATATCGCAAAAATTTTGAAAAAACAACGGAAATCTTATTAAAATTATGGAAATTTAATATGAAGTTTTAGGGATTATTTTTACACTTCATTACACATATATTCCACTCAAAATCACATTAAAATAATATATTTAAAACTAACATATAGATAATAAACATTATAAATACTATTTTTCGAATGAAAACTGATAATATATTACATGATACAAGACAAAATTACTAAAATTACATCCCACAATACACTAGTACCAAAAGGATGACCTATGAGGTTCAAACATAGTAGATGGAATGTCATCTTGATCCAAGTAGTACTGATACTAACTCATCACATTAGATTACTTATTAATATAGTTATGCACATGCCATTCATAAGTTGCTCTATCTCATCCAACTGCTTCAACATGAATTGGATAGTGACACTAATCCAATCATATTGTTGATACTCATTTTGATTTCCATACGACATTTGAGGAGGTGAGTGATGAAAAACATCTCTCGAGTACTCCAACCAAATTGTGAAATTTCAAAGGTGTCAGCAACATATGAATCTTGAGACATATCACTATGTTTATTGCTACCCATATTCATGGAATCAAAACTGACTGAAATTCGTTCAATATCAATAGATGAACTTTCTTCTTGATTCCAAGCACGTCTTCTAGTGTATTCTTTTCCAATAGCCCCAATCCCTGGACCTCATTCTCTGCTTCCATGATCCATATCTTGTGTTGCATGACTAAACTCGGCCTCACCAGTGAATGGACTCAATAACACTTGGTTTGAAACATAATCCTCTTGATTATATCCACCATTCCCACCATCATCATTGTCATCATTTCCACTACTATTTCCTCCATCAACAGAGCTATTTGATTTTGAAGTAGAAGATGTATGGCCAACTTCTTGTTGTAACACTTTATCAACATCAATGCCATAATCACGAGCCATAACAACTACTTTTGGATCAAGGTTTCCTTCATTGTCATCTAAGTGTGCTGGTCGAACCCATTGAAAAAGCGGATCCTCTTCATCATCATTTTCTTCTGCAGTTATATCTAATAGGTCTAGATATTCATACTCTGCAACCTTGTCATTGTTAGCTTCCATATCTCGAATCCTTAACTTCATATTGTAATAGCAAAAGACAAGTTGTTGAAGTTTCGGATATGCAAGCCGATTCCGCTGCTTCATATGTATTAATGCAAAAGTGCTCCAGTTCCTCTCATATGTAGAAGATGATGTCGTTTGTGATAATATTCGTATTGCCAAATTTCTTAATGTAGGTGATGAGTGGCCATACATAACCCACCACTCATCTGACATACATCAATAAACATAAAATGCACATTAATTTTGTTGCAAACATATTATATATATATATATATATATATATATAATTTGAATTATGAATTTAATAAGTCTCAAAGAAATTTCAATTAATAAAACTTACAAGGAACCATTGTACTTCGAGAAGCAATGACAGCACGATCAGCAAATCCTTTTCTCCCGTCACGAAAAAAATGTAAGCGACACATTTATTACCATTTTATATATATCTTTTTTTACCTTAAAACAAGTATATTTGTATATAACCTCGTTTCCAAATAAATAAAATGTAATAAATGTGTATTTGTAAATTTGCAAATAAATAAAATTTATATCACCTTTTTTTTATATTTGTATATTTGTAAATAAATAAAATTTATATCACTTCGTTTCCAAATTGAGCTACACCATCAGAGTTTGGATCCAACTTGTTAAAAACTTCATGAACCGCTTGAATTAACATAGGATCATCACCAACTTCTGAACGATATTGGAATCGCGGATTCAAGTAATAAGCTACAAAATTAATAAAGATTGTTAGAGTATCATGTAATTAATATAAAAATGTTTTAAATTCATGTAAAGGACAATTGTTACCTGCAGCATGTAATGGATGATAAAGCATACGATCCCACCTAGATTCAATTATTTTCACCATCCATCGTGATCCTTTCAAGCGTTCCACCTTGTCCTTCATAACACGAAATAAGTCATACAATATGGGCATAGTAGGAACGACCTCAGTGTCCACTACTCGAACAACTTGATATAGGGGCTCATAAAAATTAACAACATGTTGTACAACATCCCAGAATGTGTGATCAAGAACTTGTCTTTCTAACTTTCTGTCCAAATCTGTTTTACTTAATTGGTTATTTCCCCATTCATCACTCGTAAACAACCGCTTCAAGCTATGCTTTTTCTTTAAAAGGCTAACAAACTTCATATAATTCATCGCAAAACGTGTAGCTCCTGGTTGTACAATATCGCCTTGACGTATCTCTCGCATTAGTGCAAGTAACCAACCATGATTATAAATATAGTTGGTTAATTGTCTAGCCTTTGAAATGACCTCCACAACACTCTCTCTTTTTCCAATATCCTCGAATATTAAGTCGATACAGTGGGCAGCACATGGCGTCCAATACAAATTATACTTACTCATCAGTTTTTTTCATGCTTTCACAAAAGATGACCCATTATTAGTAACAACTTGTACGACATTATTCTTCCCAACCTCCAACACCACTTCTTTTAGTAATGAATATATGTATTGATGATCCTTGATTCTGTTCGAAGAATCAACCGACTTAAGGAATACAATTCTGCCCTTACAGTAGACCATGAAATTTATGATGGACAACTTCATCGGTCCGGTCCACCCATCTAACATGATAGTGCACCCATAAGTCTCCCACTTCTCCTTCTGAGCATTCACATACTCACTCATTTCTTTATGCTCCATATCGAGATATTTATGTTTGATCTCATATGGACTTGGTGGGCCGGGGCACTCCTATACCTACTTCTTGCACTGCATCAATCATATTTTTGAAATGATGTGAAGATGCTTTGCTAGGTGGTAAATTCTCATAAATAAAGAATTTACTCACAATTCTGCCCAATTTCTCTTTGAGGCTACCACGGGAAAATACATCGTTGATCTTCTTTTGTTTTGCTCTTTCTGATTTGTATAAAGATGGTGCAACTGGAGGTGGTTCCAAACTTGATTCTCGAACACTATGTGATCGATGAATTTGGGAAGGTTCATCAACACTTCGACTTGAATTGCCTCTTTTATTACTATTCCAAGTGTGTCTTTGTTGTCTTTCCCATTCACTAGCTTTGGAAGCTTCCATGACAACCCGATATGATTTTCGTTCTAATCGATCAAGGTCAACGGGATACATGAACACATCATCCTCATCCTCATCTTCATTATCATACTCATCTCTCAAGCCTTGACGCAATTCTGCTCGAATGTCCTTTATTTTTTAGCTTTCTTTTGTTTTGCAACATCTTTCATTTTTAGTAAGTTACAAATCTCTTGTTTAACTTTGGGAGGCACATGTGTACATGTTCGTGAATTTTTTCTAGGATCTGTATGGCTCAAATTAATGATACTTAAAACGAGTAATACCTCCACTTTGAAGTACAAGACCGCAGACATTGCAAATAGTTCCATTTTGTTATTAGGAATGACTCTACAATATTTCCAAGTAGGATCAAGTATTGTATTGTCCACTGTGCCACTGCCACTTCCACTTCCAGTTACCATTTATTTTATAGTACATTTGGAAAAAAAAAAATTATAAAGTTAATATACACATATTATCAAAACAAAAAATCAATCACTTCAACTGAAGTTATAATTTCAAAGTAATAAAAGTCATAAATATTCAAAGTCATACAACCAGAATATGTAAATACACAAAATTTTACTAAAATTAATTATAACAATTAATTCTAAATACATAATTACAACATTACATTTTACATACCAGTGCTTCACTATAAAATAATTAATTGTAAAATTATGATTTTATAATAAACTTTTATAAGTTAACTAAATGCTTCACCTAACACATACATAATTAAACATAACAATTTACAATATACCAACAAAATGCTATTTTTATCGACTAAAATGAAAAAAAAAAGATTAAATTTACATACCAATTTGTAGTTCTTCAAAATGACAATTGAGTGATATATATAGTGGTGCAAGTGTTTCCTCTCCAATGTCGATGCCCTATATCCAAAAAAATAAATAAATTAGATACATTAAAATAGTCATAATTTCTATAAAGTAAATAATTGAAATTAATTTAATCAAAAATGTTGGGAGAGAGTTACTGATATCATACCTTGAACCTTAAAATATATGATAGAATGTTCACTTGCATTTATCCTCTTATATAGAGAAAGACAAAAACTTATATACTCGTGGGGCATATAGGGGCACGGATTTAGGTGTTATATACATGCTCTTCAGGTGTTATATATATACTCTACATGTGTTATGTTTCTTGGTATTATAAATATATTCTACAGGTATCATATGTATATAAGAGTATACATGTGATACCTGAAGAGTATATGCATGATACCTATAGAGTATATATTTAACATCATATGATGATTAATTTGGGGGCACTATACCCCTTGGGCACACAAGTGTCACTCATAGAGAAATATATCATGAAAAAAAATTAGAAAAAATAAAGTAAACGAAGTAATAATTGGTTAAGACAAAAGCTTATATACCCCTGGACACATATGGACACAGATCTAGGTGTTATATACATACTCTTCAGGTGTTATATATGTACTCCATATATGTTATGTTTTTTGGTGTTATAAATATACTCCACAAGTATCATATATATATAAGTGTATATATGTGATACCTGAAGAGTATATACATGATACCTGTAGAGTATATATTTAACATCATAAGATAATTAATTTGGGGTATCATGCCCTTGGGGCACACAAGTGTCACTCATTGATTAAAGGAATGGAAATTTCAAAAAGCCACAAAATATGGCTATAAATATGGATATGAAAGATTGATGTGAGAAAAGAATATATTCCTTCCACTATCAAACAAAATAAACAATACAAAGTATAAAAAAATAAAAATCACATAGTTCAATTTTTTGAATTAAAATCGTTCATTTTGATATACATGCGATATTTTGTGATATATCCACGATATTTCCCAATTTCCATCCAATTTTGTACTACACTGAACCGATATCGATATTTTGCGATATTTTACGACATATCCGCGATACCCAGGAAAAAAACATTAACACCAAATATCCGTATCCACGATATTTTCATCCTTACAATTTTGAAATTTGAAATCAAAATTAATCTATATAATCACACAGCTAAACTTGAATCTATTATTAATAGGCTCGAATTGACTCGATTACACCATAATTAAATATCGGAAAAATATCTGCCACTATAGTCAAAGTCCATGCCTTCCTAATATTTAGATCTCATTCATGAATCTCACCATAATATTAGACCAAATTCAATAAATCACACACCACACATTAAAATAAAACCCTTTATTTATTCCCATCTTAAAATATATTACAAACCCTTCACAAAATCTTGAAAAGTCTATATACTCTCTAACCAGAAGTGAAGAAGCATCAGCAATGGCTGCCCACGATCCAGCCAACACCAACCCGGCCCTCGAACCGGATACAGACGAACCGGCCGGTCCCGGTCTGGAGCTGGCCCAGTTCGCCGCCGGTTGCTTTTGGGGGGTAGAATTGACTTTTCAGAGAGTGGAGGGTGTGGTGAAGACTGAGGTGGGTTACTCACAGGGTCAGACCCATGACCCGAATTACAAACTGGTTTGCGCTGGATCCACCAACCATGCTGAAGTTATTCGGATCCATTTTGACCCGAATGTTTGCCCATATTCTACTTTGCTCGATGTTTTCTGGAATAAACATGATCCCACCACTCTTAATCGCCAGGTATATATGCATTGCAGAAATTTCATGTTTTTTTTTTTTTTAATAGAAAAATTGGAGTGTAATTAGGTGATGTGGATTTTTAATTCCTTCTTGTGTTTTGTTATGATGTCTTGATTAAATTGATGAATATATTAATTGTCATGTCTGTCATTGCTTAGGAAAATTCAAATTTAGTTTTTCGAAATAATATCGAGCCTAAAAAACTATTTGAGTTTGTTTGGTAATTGTTTGAGCCGAACTTGAATGAGTTTAGATTGATTGTTTTGATATTTTCATATTGTGTGTTTGTTCAATCTTGTTTTGATATATCCATCAAACTTACAAGCAAGACATTTAATAAAAGATTTAGAATCAAGAATCGAATTTTTGTTTGATTTTAGAATCTAAATTCAATGATGTTTGAAGGTTAGGATTGTCTTATCCTCAAATTATTGCTGAGATATTTTTAGAATCCTCTATTGTCTAAAGTATGATTTGCTATTTGAATGTTTTCAATATTAACTAGGAAGATTGTTAATCATACTAAAAGACGATATAAAACATTATTTGAAATGGAAAATCTCTAGTAACTTTGTGGGAGTTTCATTATAATTGGGGGAAAAATTCATTTTTTCGACCTTCCCAAATCTACTGTTCATTTTAGTTCTGTAAAATGCACCTTTTTAATTTTGGTCCATGATTGAAAAATTCGTCTAATTTTAATTAGTTTTCACTGGATTTTCGAATTTGGCCACATTCCGGCTACAAATGGGAGGCGAGTATAGTACTCTCGTCAGAATGTGGTCGGGATTGAAAATTTGGTGAAAACAAGACTAAAATTGGACGAATGTTTCAATTATTGGACCAAAATTGAAGAAGTACATTTACACAGGACTAAGAACGGACACTAGCTCCAGGAAGGACGAAAAATGAGTTCTTCCCTATCAATAACTAGCCTATGATGTAAAACATTGTATTATAGTTTTACTTGTATGATTATCAACTTTATGTTGTTCAATGCGTAAAAGTAAATATAAGAATACGAGATGAAATACCATTTCGTTTCGTGAATGTTGCAGGGAAATGATGTGGGATCACAGTATAGATCAGGGATATACTATTACAATGAGACACAAGCTAAATTAGCTCAAGAATCATTGGAAGCAAAGCAGACAGAGTTCAACAAGAAGATTGTTACAGAAATTCTTCCTGCTAAGAGATTTTACAGGGCTGAAGAGTATCACCAACAATATCTGGAGAAGGGTGGCAGAAACGGGTCGAAGCAGTCGGCCGCTAAGGGCTGCAACGACCCGATCCGTTGCTATGGTTGATGCAATGGTGTCGTTCAATTATATATCGTTGTTTGTTCTTGATGAAACTGAATAATTTGAACAAACGTATGCAGTTATTGAACTTACTATGAACGACCATTGTTTGAAATCATCTTGATCTTATAGATCACGAAGTTCATTTGAAGTATCGATCGTTTCACTTTGAAATTAACTTCATAAGGAACTCGATACTAGGTTTCTTATCATGACTGTATATATGGAACACTAAGTTAATTACACCTTAGTTTCTTCGAAAGAAATTAGTACGTATTTATTGACTTTAGCCCAAACTCTCCACAAAACAACTATGCGATAGGTTTTTGGATGTGTCATAACACCATCCTCGACAGAGATCACTAGGTCGTAAGTCACGCCATTTACCACTCGTTGTTTTCCCTTAACCACGAAAACGAAATTCAATGTTTTGTTAGTTCGGTAGTTGTAACTCATCACTGCAAATTTCACAGCCATTACAACCCAACGATCGTTCGGATCACGAATCGGAGTCCATCTCCGGGACAAACTTGATTTGGCTTCGGTTTGAGAAAAGAACACAACAATCAAGAGTAGTACAACTTGAAGAAGCAAATGATATTTGGACATCATCTTTTCTCTTATGTAGATTCATTCTTCTAATCTATTTATAACTGTTGGAATATAGACCCAAAGTTTACTGGGCCTGTTTATTATTATTCCTAAAACTACCCGAGCCCAAGCCCATTACTTACCCTAGCCCATTACCCAGGAGCCTTAAAAGGCGCAGCCTCCTTGCTCCCCTCATTTGCCCTAGCTGCGTCTCTGTCGATTCCTCTCCATCGCCCCTTCTCGATGGAAACCTGCTGAGCTTCTTGCTCCTCTCACTCACCCCTTCTTATGGGGCTCCAGTGGAGGAGCTCTGTGAAAGCTACATCTGAGCCTTCTTCTCCCTCTGTTCTTTTCTCATCTACTCTCTGATAAAACCCTAAATCACATTGAGTCGAGCTTTGTGTTCTTGCATGTGAGTGAGGGTTGAAGTGAGGTGCTTTCCTGTGGGTTTCCTGAGGGTTCTGGGTGAAGGGGTTTGTGGGCTATTCGATCTCTTAGTGAGATTAGTTTTCTGGGCTTGTTCTTGAGTCTCTGTGACTCTGTGAGAGTGTCCCATTTTCCCCACTGGTCCTTGTGTTCGATCGGTGTAGGCTCAAGGCTGTCTGAGCCATTGTTGACCACGAGGTCCTCCCAACAGTGGTATCAGAACCACGGTTCTTGTAATCGTGGTCTCTTACGACTCGTAGGAAAATTCTGAGATCCTTGGGGGATTCTTTATGTTCCCCCAGTGAGAATCTAGGGTTTATTTTTCTGTCTTTAACTCTGTGTGTTTCTTTGTTGTTTCACTTCGACTTACTCTCTGTTGTGCAGGGGGCAGTCCTCCCGTCGCGCCTGCGCTCGACGTGAGCCTAATCGGTTCCCTTTGGTAAGTCGGGCTTGCCCATACTTTGGGGCCCGCTCAGGTACTTCGCTGAAACCCTAATCCCTCTGTTAGATCCCGTTTAAAACGGGCAGGTTTGGGTTTCCTGTGCTGGTAGATATCTTAGGCTTTCTCTGTGACTGCCTGTTTCTGTTTATCTTCCGCTGTGATCTCTTCTGATATTCTCTGTGAATTTGTTCTTACCTCTGTCATAAAGGCTGTCAAGTGAACCCCTGCTCCACTGATAAATCAGTGCCGAGAACTGGGAAATCCTTGGCTCTACAGAGCCTGAATCTTTTCCTGTGTGGTTACTTGTGTTATCTTTCACTTTGTGTGATGGCTGCTTTTTCAAATTTTACTCTGGCTCCATTTGATGGGAGATCTAATTTTAGTATTTGGCAACAAAAAATGAAAAGTATTCTTATGCAACAACGTGTGTTCAAATGTATTAGTCGTACTTTTTCTGAATCTGACACTACTGAAAAAATCAGTGAAATGGATGAAATGGCATATTCATCTATAATCCTAAACCTTTCTGATTGTGTGCTTAGAAAAGTTAGTGATCAAACTGATGCTAAATCTTTATGGGATAAATTACAAGAACTTTATGTTGAAACCTCCTTACCTAATAAGATGTTTTTACTTGAAAAGGTTTTTAGATTTAAACTGGATCTAAGTAAAGACATAGAAGAGAATCTTGATGTGTTTACAAAACTGGTTCAAGATATTAAGAAAACAGGTGATAAAAACATTGATGATTACACACCTATTGTGCTCTTAAATGCCATTCCAGATTCTTACAATGATATTAAATCTGCTATTAAATATGGTAGGGATTCTGTGTCTTTTGAAACTGTTGTTAATGGCCTGAAAAGTAAAGAAATGGATTTAAAAACCAACCCTTCTTCTAAGGGAGAGGTGATGTTTGTTAGAGGAAGGTCTAAGCCCAAGGGCTATAAGCCTTCCAACAATCAAACTAACCAGAACACTGATAAGAACCAACCTGAAAACACCTCTTTTTCCCAGTTTAGACCAAAAAATAGAAGGTATTATAACTGTGGTGATCCAAATCATTTCATCAAAGATTGTCCTAAAAAGAAAAAAGATCAGTCACAAGGAATTCAAGCTAATAATACCTCCATATCTGAAAATGAGTGTAATGGTGATGTGTTCATGGTGTCAGAATCTTGTTGTGCTACTACTGTCATGCCTTCTCCTGTGTGTGAATGTGAGTGGCTTGTTGATTATGGATGTTCTTTTCACATGACACCATCAAAAGATTTCTTTAACTCATATAAAACTGTGTCCAATGGCTATGTTTCTCTTGCTGATGAAAAGAAGTGTAAAATTTTTGGAATTGGAGATGTCTCCTTAATCTGTAATTCAGGTTGTGTTTTCACCTTAAAAAATGTTAGGCATGTCCCTGATTTATGTAACAACTTGATATCTTGTGCTGCCTTAGAAGATGATGGTTTTGAAGGAAAATGGGGAAATGGTGTTATGAAAATTCTTAAAAACTCATCTGTGTTCCTTGAAGCTATAAAAAGAAAAAATTTGTATGTTTGTGTTGCTAAACCCTTGTCTGCCTCTGCCAACACTGTTAAAGAAGATAAAACTAAACTGTGGCATTGTAGGTTAGGTCACATGAGTAATAAGGGGCTTGAACTTTTGCATAATGCAGGATGTTTTGGTAGTGATAAAGTGTCTTGCATGCCTTTTTGTGAATCTTGTGTAAAAGGCAAACAACATAAAGTCAGTTTCTCTTCCTCCCCTTCCCCAAACCTGTCTAAGTGTACTGAAATCCTTGAATATGTGCATGCTGATGTATGGGGACCTGCTAGTGTCCCCACACATGGTGGGAAATCTTATTTCCTTTTTGTGATTGATGATTTCTCTAGAAAAGTGTGGGTTATGCTCCTAAAACTCAAATCTGATGTGTTTGAAAATTTTAAAAACTGGAAAACCTTAATTGAAAATCAGACTGGAAAAAGGATCAAATTTTTAAGGACTGATAACGGGCTTGAGTTCTGCAACAACTTATTGGATAAGTTATGTGCGGATTCAGGTATCCAGAGACACAGAACTGTCCCTTACACCCCTCAGCAAAATGGTATTGCTGAGAGGATGAATAGAACTCTTTTAGAAAGAGTAAGGAGTATGTTGAACTACTCTGGTCTTTCTAAAAAGTTCTGGGGAGAAGCAGTATGTACTGCTGCCTATTTGATAAATAGGTCCCCTTCTGTACCTCTAAATGAGAAGTGTCCTGAATCTGTGTGGACTGGAAAACCTCTTGATCTATCAAACTTGAAAGTATTTGGCTGTGCTGGTTATGTTCACCAAAAGAATGATAAACTTGCAGCTAGATCCAAAAAATGTGTTTTCTTAGGTTATCCTGATGGTGTAAAAGGCTATAGACTTTGCTTAAGAGATGAACCTGGCTTTAAAGTTGTGATTAGCAGGGATGTAATCTTCAATGAATCTGATTTTCCTTGCTTGTGTGCCCCTGCCTCCTTACCTGACACTAGGACTGTTCCTATTAAGGTGGAGCAACCCCTATTGCCTGCTTCTGATGATACTAATCATGAAACTGAAAATTCCTTGTTTGGTGAACATAGGGGTGATAGTAATGAACATAATCTTGATAACTACCAACTTGCTAGAGATAGACCTAGGAGGAATATCAGACAACCTTCTAGGTTTGATGACTTTCATGTTGAATCTCATGCTTTTAATATTTTTGAATCTTTAGATGGTTGTGAACCAAAAACCTACAAAGAGGCCCTAAAATCTGAAAATTCAAAAGATTGGTTAAAAGCTATGGATGATGAAATGAATTCTCTGCATGTTAATAACACTTGGAGTCTTGTCCCTAAACCTGAATACTGCTCTGTTGTAGACTGCAAGTGGCTTTTTAAGGTTAAAAAGGAAGAAGAAAATGTTAGGTTTAAAACTAGACTTGTAGCTAAAGGTTTTACACAAAAAGAAGGCATTGACTACTCTGAAATCTTTGCCCCTGTTGTGAAATTTGTAACTGTAAGAATCATGCTTGCCTTGGTTGCTCATTTTGATTGGGAGTTAAAACAATTAGATGTAAAAACTGCCTTCCTTCATGGTGATATTGATAAAGAAATATATATGAAACAACCTGATGGCTTTGTTGATTCTTCTAAACCTAATCATGTTTGTCTTCTGAAAAAGTCTTTGTATGGTCTAAAACAATCTCCTAGGCAGTGGAATAAAAAGTTTGATGAATGCATGCAGTCCTTAAATTTCAAAAGAAGTGCTTATGACCATTGTCTGTATTTTAAAAGAGACAATTCTGTCCCTGTATTCTTACTGATATATGTTGATGACGTGCTTTTAATAAGTCCATGTTTAAAAATAATTGAAAGTGTTCAAACCAGACTTAGTAACAATTTTGATATGCAGTACCTTGGTGATGCTAAAAGAATCTTAGGTATGAGCATTGTTAGGAACAGAAAGGCCAAGACATTACTTTTAAATCAATGTTCCAATGTGGAAAAGATTTTGAACAAGTTTGCTATGTCTTCTGCTAAAACTACTTATGTGCCCCTTGCTGCTCACTTTGAATTAAGTAAGGATTAGTCCCCTAAAACTGATTCTGAAATTGTTGAAATGGAAAAAGTCCCTTACTCCAATGCTATTGGGTCTGTAATGTACCTAATGATCAGCACCCGGCCTGATATTGCCTATGCTATCATTTGCCTTAGTAGGTACATGTCTAACCCAGGCCTCACCCACTGGGAAGCTTTAAAATGGCTTCTCAGATACCTTAAAAACTCTCAAGATGTAAGTTTAAAATTTTCTTACTTTGCACAAGGTATTAATTTAGTTGGATATGTTGATTCAAACTATGCTAATGATAGGGATAATAGAAAGTCTACTACTTCCTATGTGTTTACATTATGTGGTTCCTGTATTAGTTGGAAATCACAACTCCAACACATTGTTGCCTTGTCTACCACTGAATCTGAATATATAGCTTTAACAGAAGCATTAAAAGAAGTTATATGGTTAAAAGGATTGCTTTCTGAAATTGGTTACTTGTCTGGAAATGTTACTGTTTTTTCTGATAGTCAATCTGGCATCCAATTATGCAAAAACCCTGTGTTTCATGATAGAACAAAGCACATAGATGTTAGGTTCCATTTCATTAGAGATATTGTTGAAAAAGGTATAATTTATTTGGAAAAAATTGCTTCTGAATTTAACCCTGCTGATGTGGGTACTAAATGTCTATCTGTTGAAAAATTCACCTCTTGTTTAAGAACTTTAAATTTTGATCTTCCTTAATCAAATATGAAATCTGAAGTATGTGACTTGAGTGTCATAATACATGTCTCTGTGACATTCCTCTGCTTTGTGCATTCTAATTTTTTACATACTTTGTGTATTGTGTTTTGTAGGTGTTATGGCAATGATGATGCCCTCTACACCGGTTTTAAACTATATCGAACTGACCAGTGGGAATTTAGGCCTAAGGTGGAGAATGTTGGAATATAGGCCCAAAGTTTACTGGGCCTGTTTATTATTATTCCTAAAACTACCCGAGCCCAAGCCCAAAGCCCATTACTTACCCTAGCCCATTACCCAGGAGCGCAGCCTCCTTGCTCCCCTCATTTGCCCTAGCTGCGCCTCTGTCGATTCCTCTCCATCGCCCCTTCTCGATGGAAACCTGCTGAGCTTCTTGCTCCTCTCACTCACCCCTTCTTATGGGGCTCTAGTGGAGGAGCTCTGTGAAAGCTACATCTGAGCCTTCTCCTCCTTTTGTTCTTTTCTCAGCTACTCTCTGATAAAACCCTAAATCACATTGAGTCGAGCTTTGTGTTCTTGCATGTGAGTGAGGGTTGAAGCGAGGTGCTTTCCTGTGGGTTTCCTGAGGGTTCTGGGTGAAGGGGTTTGTGGGCTATTCGATCTCTTAGTGAGATTAGTTTTCTGGGCTTGTTCTTGAGTCTCTGTGACTCTGTGAGAGTGTCCCATTTTCCCCACTGGTCCTTGTGTTCAATCGGTGTAGGCTCAAGGCTGTCTGAGCCATTGTTGACCACGAGGTCCTCCCAACAATAACAAGCAAGAAATGGTATTTTGTATTCTTTCTGTTGTTGCAACTAAGGATTAATACCAATTTATTTTGATTTGATCTCAAATTTAAAAGGTGCACTTTATTTGCAAGTGAAAGCAATTGGGATAATTAAGATTAAATCCAAACACAATTGATAATTATTTCTGACATTTCAAATTTAATTTAATTATGAGATGAAACTAATAGATGGAATTCCATCTCAATCAAGTTTTTATGCCTTTATTTTTAAATCTAAACAAAAGTTACGATCGAGTAGGAAGTACATAAGCAACGAATGTGACTTGAAATGTAACTTAGCTTTTCCTTTTAATTTGTTTCAAGGAAAATGAATCTATCTATATATATATAAAAGTATAATATTCTGCCAAATATAACTGTAATAAATGTCTCATTTATTAAATATTTCTATTTTAAGAAATCATTAATAGCTTTCATTTTATATTTATTAACCAAAGTGTTAATATTTAAGACATATAATTTTATATTTATTGTATAGAAATTCAAAAGAAAAAATAATTAGATAAATCTATATATATTTATATACTATAATAATATGAGAAAAGTTGGAAATATTTATAGAAATACCCTTTTTTCCAACAAAAAGTGTCACTTCAACAATCTTTTATTTATTTTGTATTTTTTTATTATTTAATCCATTGAATTTATAATATAAATATTGTATTAATTTATTCTTATTTTAGTAATTTCTTAGATACCAACAATAGAGATATTGTCCAAACAATCATTTCAATAATAAATATTAATTTATTCTGCCAAAAATAACTACAATAAATGTCTCATTTATTAAATATTTCTATTTTAAGAAATTATTAATAACTTTTATTTTAAATTTATTAATAAACAAATACATAAATATTAATATTTAATACATTTAATTTTATATTTATTGTATAAAAACTCAAAAGAAAAAGTAAATAGATAAATTTATCTATATATTTATATATTATAATAATAGAGGAAGAATTTGAGATATTTACAGAAATGCTATTTTCTCAACAAAAAAGTGTCACATCAACAATATTTTTATTTTGCATTTTTTATTATTTAATCCATTCAATTTATAATATATATTGTATTAGTTTATTCTTATTTTATTAATACTAATTAAGTTATTTTTTATTGAATAATTTCTTATACACCAACAATAGATAATGTTCAAACAATAATTTCAATAATAAATATTAATTTGTTTGGGGATAATTGCATCATATTTAATATAAATATAATTTATAAATAAGTGTAACACTATTAAAGATGCGTATATATACATATATGTATATATATAATGTATTTTGTGTGAAATTATATGTCATTCTAAGTATTTTTTAAATTAATATTTGTAAGTGTTCCATCAACAATTTTTTTTATTTTTGCATCTTTTACTATTTAATCCATTTGATCTAATAATATAAATATTGTATTAATTTATTCTCATTTTATCGATCTTAATTAAATTAATTTTTATTGAAGAATTTATTAAAAATCATGCAACAATAGATATTCAAACAATAATTTCAATAATAAATATTAATTTGCATGGGGATAATTTATATACCATAATAATATAAATTAATAAATAAATATAACACTATTGATGATGTGTGTATATACATATATGTATATATAATATGTATTTAGTCTGAATTATATGTCATCTTAAATATTTTTTAAATTATAAATATCTCATAATCAAATAAATTTTTAGCCTTTTACTTTACACTTAGGACTTCGTATATTTTTATATGAGAGTGCACATTTTGAATTTATATGTTTTACCTGATTATTTAAATTATATGCTTAGTTTCTAATTATATTGTCATCATCATGATTGTAGACTATTTCTACATTTTGATTCTGTGTTGAGCTTAAATTGTAATGAGCAAGGTCGTGCTATATCAATTAATTTACGTGATACTTATAAAAGAATAATTATCTGTCATCTTCGATGTTAAATGATATTAATAAAAAAAATTATAATTCAATTTATTTTGAAATAAAAGGTTGAAAATACATAATTGACAGTGCTTGCATCAAGTTCCTACGTAAAATTTCTAATTTTATTGTGTAATGTTTCTATATATACATACTCACACACACATGTATTTAATTTAAATAATTGAATTTGATTTTTAATTCATAATTTTTTAGTTTTTTTAGTATATTTAATTTAAATGACTGAAGATATTAGTTTGTAACACAAATGATAAAAAAAAATGTTTCGACTATAATTGTTGTGTATAAAGAAGTTTTTAAAAAACTTACAAACTTTACGGGTAGAATTTCCAATTTTGATTTGAAGATCATAATATTGATACTTTTGTTTTTAGTATTAATCATAGATTAGTGAATTCGATGTGTATAATATAAATATATTGTTGTGAATTGAATTATCTTAAGCAAATCTGTACTTTTTTAGTTATTAAATATTATATTGTCTTTTATATATTAAAATTACTTACACTATATTATAAAATAATTAATATTTACCAACATTATATAACAAAATACGCATCGTACGGATGCGAGTACTAATATACTAATAAAACACAAACTTTCATTCACACGACACCAACAAACCATCACCCATGGACAACAACTAAAGTGTACTCGTACACTTCATGCATTCCAATCTGATCAATGGAGTAAGTTGTCGAGATAGCATAGCCCGACGCACTGAAATCACCGTGCCTCCCATTATCAGGGTCTCCCTTACCTCATATCCGTCAACGGAATCTTCCCCACAATATTAAGTGTGGAACCCTCGTGCTCGCCACGTGTCCATACGATAGTTTGAAGTGCAGACAAGGACATTTTGCGCATATCAGAGTACGCTATAACCCCCTGCACGCGTCCAAACTCTCCCGACTTGATTTCAGGATAATAGCGGATAATTAGGAATGTAATCTTTAGATATTTGTACATATCACATTGATTGATTCCTTGTATCACATGTTGGATTGTATTATTTATAGTGGAAATAACTTTCACACCAATTAAGGGGGATCAAATCCTTTCTTCACATGCTATCAACAGATTCCTGGAAACTCTAATTTTTCATTCCCTCTGCCGTCACCTATCTTATTCTTCCACGATCTCTTTTTCTCCGATCACTCATGGCCTCAGACTATGTTTATTCGCAACCCAACCCAACCTAACCTTCTAATATAAAAATCATTTCTCTCTCATCCACATACACAACTTACTACCCAACCCAACCTTCAATTATTTAAACGTTTATTTGTGACACCAACCCAACCTTTAAAATATTTCTTTTCTCATTATTTATAATTGAATATTATATATAATCATTTTTTGAAAACATAAGAAATATATAAAAAATATTTTATATTCTAAATTCGATATTTATAATAAGAATTTTTTTATCATACACTTAAATTATGCTACAAACACAATAGTGAAATTTAAATACAATATTTAAAAACAAAATCAAAAAACAACTAGTTAAACTACAAATAGATGCGTGAAATACTAAATTACAAATATAGAAGATACATATTACTGTTCTTTCCTTTTTTGCAGAACCAAAGGGCTTTAAGACTGCCCTCAAGTCGCCGCAGTGACTGCAAGCCATGAAAGACGAAATGGAGGCTCTTCACTCCAACAATACCTGGGAACTTGTCCCAAAGCCAATGATGAGAATATTGTAGGGTCAAATGGGTTTTTAGAACAAAGCCAAATGATGAGAATATTGTAGGGTCCAAATGGGTTTTTAGAACAAAATATAACTCTGAAGGCACGATTGAGCGCTACAAGGCCCGCCTCGTCGCTCAAGGATTTACCCAAATCCCGGGATTTGACTTCTCCCATTCCTTTAGCCCGGTTGTCCGAGATGCCACTGTTCGAGTCATTCTTGCTCTGGTTGTTCACCGCCCGCGGTTGGCCATTACATCAATTGGATGTCAAAAATGCATTTCTCCATGATATTCTTAACAAACCAGTTTTTATGGCTCAACCACCAGGTTTTATTGACCCTCACTTTCCTCATCATGTCTGTAAGCTTAAAAGCCCTTTATGGGCTTCGCGGGCATGGTTTGATCGCTCTAGCTCGTTTTTGCTCTCTCTTGGTTTTTCTCGCAGTCATTCAGATACTTCTTATTTTTTCTTCATCGAACTAATTACTCCATTTTTTTGCTGCTTTATGTTGATGATATTATTGTTACAGGGAGTGATTCATCCATATTGCAACATTTTATTTCTCGGGTGCACACCGAGTTTGCTGTTAAGGATTTGGGGACACTCTCGGTCTTGAGATCTCTCACACTCCTTTTGGCCTATTTGTCGGTCAAGCCAAGTATGCTCACGAAATTCTTCAACGAGCCAACCTCGTAGAATCCAAGCCTGTTTATACTCCATTATCCGCTGGAGAGTCCTTGACGAGTTTTGGGGACCCTTTTAAAGATCCCACATTATTTCGTTCCTTGGTTGGTGCCTTACAGTATTTGACTATCACCATACCTGATAGTTCTTACGCTATCAATCACGTCAGTCAATTTCTACAGCAACCCACAGACGATCATTTTCTGGCTGTAAAGCGCATTCTGCGCTATGTCAAAGGAATGCTTCACTATGGGCTCTCTTTCACATGCTCTTCTGCTCTCAACATAGTGGCTTATTATGATGCCGATTGGGCCTGCTGTGGGGATGCTCACCGTTCCACATATGGCTATTCCATATTCCTAGGTGGCAACCTAGTCTCTTGGTCTGCTAAGAAGCAACCTACTGTGGCTCGCTCGAGTTGTGAATTTGAATATCGAGCACTAGCAAACACTGCTCAAGAGGTTGTCTAGCTCACTCAGCTGCTCGTCGAGCTTTGTGTGTTGCCTTCCACATGATCGGTAATTCTATGTGACAACAAAGTACCCTATTTCTAAGCCAAAATGCCATTGCCCACAAAAGAGCTAAGCATATTGACATTGACTGTCATTTCGTCAGAGAGCTTGTGTCTGCTCGGCGTTTGGACACATTGTTTGTTCCATCAAACCTTCAACTAGTTGATATCTTTACGAAGAGTTTACCCCGACCGATGTTTGAATTTGTTGTGTTCCAAGCTATGTGTCGCTTGAGAGGGGGTAATAGCGGATAATTAGGAATGTAATCTTTGGAGATTTGTACATATCACATTCTTTGAATATTCTTTCCTTGTATCACATGTTGTATTGTATTTTTTTATAGTGGAAACAACTTTCACACCAATTAAGGTGGATCAAATCCTTTCTTCACACAGGACCAAGTGTTATTGGATTGTTGACAACATACACCTCACTAAAATTCGAGGGCAGAGCGTAGGACATGTTGGATTTAGCCACAATCCATTCCATATTCTTCTATCACCTGGCTCGGTGATGACTTGGAGGTAAAAATGAATGAATCTTTGTCACTCTTCTTGGTCGCGAAAACGGATCGGATAGGGCTTCTGCATGCAATACAAAGAATGTGTTTGTGAGTAATGAACTCAAGATTAAGATTAGAGTAATCTTTTGCATTGTTGAAAATAGTGTAGTATATATAGTTACACAAATTTTTTTTAAAAAGATTTAAGAGAAGAATAATTGCAAGAAAAGATAGAAGTTATAGTGCACTAATTTCCCAAAAAGTTAGCTTATATAATGGTGAGAAGATAAGCTACCTTGGCCAACATTATTAATTGGACTCAACTATCTAAAACTAAAGAATGATAGTTTTTTTTTTTTCTTTTGTAGGGAATTCTATATATACATGCACATTTGTGTGTGTATATATATATATATATTAATTGGACTCAACTTTATAAACTAATAATAGTTCTTTTATTTTTGTAGGAATCCTATATTTGAAGTCATGTGTATATTTATCGGACTCGAACTTATTCACTAAGGATGGATTTTTTTTGTGAGGTATTCTTCATCGATGACCTATTTCTAGCCTATACCGTAAGTGTACGATGTCAACTATAGATAGGGCGAGTAAGGTCGATCCCACAAAGACTAGTGAATTAGAACCTAGTTAACTACCTAATTAATTTACCTAATTTTATCTAGGTGACCGAATTGAGAGAACTGAATCTAATTAACCTATGTCTAGAAACAAATAAATGAAATAAAATATGAAATAATAAAATATCAAGAAAATCAAGATTCAAACAAGGATTCTAAGACAACAATTTCATTCTACTTAAATCAAGTTTACTAATCTAGCAAAAATCAACCTTAATCCAATTATTTTATGTGAGCAATCACGGTTGTAGATTAACCTCTATCTCGAGCAACTTAACCCGTTGATTGATTATTAATGTATGTATCTCTACCTCGCAGTTAATAATAAACTCTTAAAAGCTCCTACAATCGTATTCTCACCCCAATTATTTACCAATCTCTCGATTTAGGCAATTTAATTGAGTCATGCATTCTCAAATTTATAATCAGATATCTTCTCTCGATCTCAATCTAATTAATTAGAGCATGCATAAATTTGATCAGGATTCACACATGGAATAAGCACAAGGAAGCGTGAATAAAATATCTTGGATTAGAGGAAAGATTAAAACTAGATATTCAACAAGAAATCCATAGAACTACTCTTGTGCCCTAAGATCACGAGACCCCTAGCGACAAATCATGTTCGCAAACTAAAATAAATTACAAAACGACATGATTAAAACTAGAAATAAATCAAATAAAAGCTTATTGAATTTGTGATCGTTGATTGCTCTTCTTGACTCTTAAATCTTCAATTTCTTGCTTGCTCGAAAGATGTAAATATGTATTTTAATGCGGATGAATGCTTGTGTCTCTTCATATCTCCCCTTTTTTTTGAGTCACAAAGTCTCAACTTATATCTCACAATTAGGTTTGGATTAGAGTAATAGTCGAAACGGGGTCTGAAATAGCCAAATGAAACGTGGCCCGGCCGGATCCGGATGACCCGGCCCATATCGGACAACAAAACAGAAATTTGGGGTGAAAAACACGTGACCCGGGGGGGTCACCGGTGACCTGGGTCGGGACAATGCTTCGAATTTCACTGGTTACTCAGCTCGTGCATTGAGAACCGACCTTACCCGGGTTATGACATCCAGACTCTTTTTGACCCGTTTTTTACTCGAATTGGACTTTGACGTCTTCATAAAAGTTGTAGCCCTTGAAGTTAGCTATTCAATGACACTAATTTCATACCAAGATCAGGTTTCTACACCAAGTTATGCCCAATTTACTGGAAACCTGTCAACACAAAAATCAGGACATTCTTGCACGACTTTCAGCTTCTTGTGATATTATGCTTTCTTGGAGGCAGAATTGATGAAAACTTCCCACATGAATGTAGAAATCCCTCTTAGCTTTTCAACAAGACAAGAAACATTGAATTTAGACTTCTAGAGCTCGAGATGTAATTTTTCTTTCATAACTGCGCGTTATCGACTCCCTATCTCGACTCCAACTTGACGTTAAGTTTCATTGGACTTTCATTTTGTGCTAAAACCTATCAAATTCCTTTCAAATCAAACAAAAATGTGAAATCTTAAACAGATAATGAAATCTAAATAAAATCTCACTATTGCATGTTTTTCAACACAAAATGATATGAATTAAGCCCCAAATACATCAAATAACGAAGTTACCAATTCTATATATATCTTGAGTGTATGTATTAACAGGATCATGAACTTTATAAATTAAGGATAGTTTTTTTAGCATTCTATATGTATCTATATATTATAAAATTATGATATATAACCATGTTATGAGATTGTCTCTCAGTATTATGGACAAGATATAAATTATATGTTGACTTGTAAAAATGAATTTGAGTTGCGGATGTAAAGAATCTACGTGTCTCAGAGATACATGACATGAATTTATATCATTTCATGCATGTGTATAAGCGTTATTTTAGTTCTGAATATTTATATTTTATATTATGATATTTATGTATAGATATAAAATGTTTATGTTTCTAATCTCACGAGTCATTTCTTCTAATAGACTTGAGAAGAGGGAGGGGAGAGGATAAGAAGGCAAAAACATTTATACACCAATTTAGATCCGTGCACTTGGTCAATGTGAGACAACGCGCAGGTCAAAACGCCCCCACGCTTGGTCAACGGCTCGCTCAAGTCCACCAAAATTCGCTTCAGGGGTAGTGTGACCTTCATGAAGATTAGACTAACATAACATAAAATTCAGTCCAACATAACTTGAAGGTATGATTAACATCATTTTTTTACCTTTATGTTATGTTAGTGTGAACTTCATGTTATATTAGTCTGACCTTCGTGTTATTTTAGTTCAATGGTTTTGACCTAAAGGTATGAAATCTGGAAATGAAGGTCACACTAACATAACACGAAAGTTACACTAACATAACATGAAGGTCACGACCAAAACACACGAAAAAGTAAAGAGGCGTATGGGCTGGGCCGGCCCGTGTCCACGGATCTCAGATCCGTGCACTTTGTGCACAGGAGACTCACTCGGATAAGAAATATCAAATAACTTGTGTGTCCCGTGTTCAAATCCGCGGGATCAACACATTTCACACCATAAGATGGATACCACTTACAAACATGTGGTTCCTGATTGAGTCATTAAACGATAGGATATTTAGGAATAACACTATAACATTAATCAAACTTAAATTGGAAAATAGTTGAAATTTGAAGGACCTTAAATGTAAGAATAGATAATAGTGGTGGTAAAAAAGTGAATAGATAGAGCCTAAATTACATATATTTTCCCTGCCAAAAATATATTATTTGTTCCTTTAGCATAATTTAATAGTTAGTTAAAAACAAGAAGAAATTTATAAGGTTGCATGTACTCAATTAATTTATCCAATATTTTCATCTGGAGAGACTAAAGCACCCATCAACTACTAAGTCCATCTCAATTTTTAGAATTTTTAATTAAAAGAATACAATAAGTTAATAAAAAATACCAATTGTACCCTTCCAAAAAAAAACCTACTAGCTTCGTTCAGCCACAGCAGCCGAATACTCTTCTATGTGTTCGGCCAAATCAAGGCCGAATGGAGTAAGTCAACTTTTAATCAATTCTTTTATTTTTCTTACAATTTTCGTATATTAACTAACTTGTGAAATATTTATCATTGTGTTGGTATTTGATTATCTTTTTACCCATCACATCTAGTAATTCTGAACATTAACTTTTGAACTGATAACTTTATCCTTTAATTTTTGAAAGTTCGAAAATATATTCTAATTTCAGCCTGAAAGACCAATTTGTGCTCAAGTTGCTAATTTCGCGCTGTTCGGAAATTTAATGATTTATACTAATTAACATCAAAAATAATACAAGAATATTTAAAAAAAAGTATAAGAAAATAAAAAAAATAGATTAAAAGTTAAAAGATAAAATTATCGGTCCGAAAATTTGATTGATGGAATTGCCAAACCCGATAAATTACTGTTTAAAAAGAATAAAAACTCATCCATTATTGGTTTATGGCTTGTTGGGTCAAGGCTCATTTTAATTATTTAATTGGATTATGTGGGTTGTTATTACTTATTAGTGAGATACTTTTCATTAGATATGTACTCTTTCACTTGCAATAAATTGTACCCTTTTGATGATTTAATTGGATATAAAGTCAAATAAATTGGTGTTGATCCATATTGAAAAAGAAATAAGGAAAATTATTGTAGATAATTAACAATATAATTTCTATAGTTATTAATAAGTGGAAAAGAAAGAGCAATTTAGAGGAGCAAAAACATGGTGCCTAAATATCATTGTTTGCCACTTGTGTTCTTCTTCATTGTGGCAATTACTTTTCCTAGTGAAGGCAGGTCAGCACTGACCCCGGGCGAGACTGAGAGGGAGCAGAGTATTGTCGGGGGCTGGGCTCCAATTGTTAACGTGAAGGATCCTGGTTGTAATGGCTGCCAAGTTTGCAGTGATGAAGACCAACCGAAATGCTAAAACGAAATTGCAATTTGTTGCTGTGATTAAAGGAGAAGAACAAGTTGTTGCAGGCAAGACTTACAAATTGGTGATCTTTGTCATAAGTGGTCTTTTGAGGCAACCAAGACATTATATGGTAATAGTATAGTCGTCACGAAGAAGTTGGTTAAAAAGGAATAGGTTTAAGGTTCTTTCCTTTAAACAAATTATAGATTAACTAATTGCATGATTTTATGTTATCACAATAATGTATATGTAATAATTGTTTCATCCTAATGTTAGTATAGGTACAAAGATGAATGGCTTGCACACTTTCTAAATGAGTGATTAACCCTCTTAATTGTTTATTGGTTCTCAAATTAATGAAGAATAAGTTCAATCTATAGTTATCATAAATTTCCTAATTCTCTTGTTGGAGCCATACTTATATAGACTTTTGTGGATCAAAATATCAATTATTTCATTATATTCATACTGCTGCTATCATTATTAGCATCATTATTATTTTTTTTGTAAATAATTTGGCAGAAATTGCAAATTTTTGATACAATTTTTAGGTCATTCACCAATGAAGAACACTAATTTTTCAGGCTCCAACAACGAGACTATCTTTTCAATTAAAACAATTTTAAGGGAAAAAAAAACTCGAAATAACGGATTTCCGGGTCAAATCACATGAATTTCAAGCCTGATCACACCAACAAAGAGCCTATTCTCATGATTCGTGATTATACAATTGTTTGGCTTATGGAACTTGCACATGATATGCACATGACAATCTTATTTATAAATTAACTCCATTTAAGAATTTATGTAGTTTCTTTTTTTGATATTTTGAACTTATAAAATAACAAATATATAACATGCCAAGCTGAACATCTACATTGAATCAATATCCTTTGGTATTTAATTTTCTTAGCTTCTTTTTTTAGCTACAAGTAATGCACATTTTAAATTCCTCTTAAAAGTTCATGAAAGATACTAAAGTATGAGTTTATGGGCTTTTAGCTTTGTCCTAGACTTAACAACCTTTTCTTATTTTATTGAATTGCACATATACAAATGTGAGTGATATTTGATTTCAATGTTTTTCTTTTCCTTATAAATTAGCCATTCTAGTGATTTAATTAAAAGTTGTGAATTTAAATCGATAGTAATGTGTTGAACTATTAGCATCACTGTTGCAGAAATTGGTCTAGTATGTGCATAGTCGCTAGTCGGTCGCTAATCGAAATGATTTGTCGAAAATCGTTCTAAAAATCATTTTTGTTAGTAATCGTCGCCTAGGCGGTCTAGGTGCTGACTAGCTAGTCGGCCTAGTCTGTCTAGTCTCTTTTTTTTTTTTATTTAATTTTTGTGCATTATAAATTTCGTAGCGGATATCAATTCCAATGATCAATTATTATAATTATAACAAAATAGAAGACTAAATTGGCTATTTGCTAATTTGATACTTGGTGGTTAATAACTTAATATGTAATATTTTGAATTGATGTGTGTTTGATACCTTTGTGTAAAATGCATATATATGGTGGGCAAAAGTTAAAAGAATAATCTCCACATTTTCCATTTTTTCTATAAAAGATAATTAATATAGGTCGTGCCCAAAAAAAAAA
Organism: Scutellaria baicalensis; assembly: GCA_005771605.1. Classification (NCBI taxonomy): domain Eukaryota; kingdom Viridiplantae; phylum Streptophyta; class Magnoliopsida; order Lamiales; family Lamiaceae; genus Scutellaria; species Scutellaria baicalensis. The sequence goes on along the minus strand of CM016722.1, from coordinate 20,469,469 downwards.
AAAAGTTAATAAAAAAATAAAAAATAAAAAATTTGGTGGCACCTAGTTGGTGATCTAGGCGCTAGGCGCTTGGAAAACTCCCGACTAGCAATTTCTGACTTCTGCAACCATGATTAGCATAAACAAAATATTAATGGAAAGTCAAATTGAAAGTTTATAAAGTTTATCTTTGGCTTTTGGTACAAAAGTGTCACACACACGAAGATGTTAAGGATCTCATATTGTTGGGAAATGAATGGAAAAATTGCAGCTAAGAACACAAGCAATTTAATTTTTTGTCAATAAATAATGATCGATCATTTGCTATAATTCAATGATAATGAGAAAGAACTATTTATTTCATCAATGTAATTGAGTACATTCAGTGTATACCTATAGTTCAATACATATGATAAAATCAAACTAATTTTGTGTATAAGTCACAACTAGTAGTTGATCTCAACACGAAATAACTAGAAATTGAAAGCCAAAGTAACATATGGAATAATATTGATTGTCATCTCGAATGTCACTCAACTAGAGTTCATCCTTGGTCGAGGATTTGGTATGTCGTCCGGCGGGGCTGTCCGAAGAGTTTTTGATCGGATATGATGCTTCCATTGCAATGCCACACAAACCTTCTTTTGCATCAACTCCACGTTGCATCCGAATGTAACCTCTCTCACCCCATTCTGCTCCCCACGAATTCTTCACCGTCCAATATTTGGTCCCATCGAGTGTCGTTCCATAGCCCACAATCGCAACTCCGTGATCCAATTCCATGCTGCACGACCCGGTGAACACCCCCTATCAAGTGGTAAAACATTTACTTACGGTAAGGTAATACAAACAGTTTTTCGATATGGTTGCGTGCCGATGCTGAAGTGTAAAGTTGTCATAAAAAAAAATGTTGGAGTTGCGGTCAAAATGGAAGAATAAATTATTGAGTGCATTATATCTGAAAACTGCCCATTCGTTAAATTTGCAAAAAATATGAAAGTTTATGACATTATGTTATATCTACCAATATTCAGAAAAATTTGTCAAAATTGCAAATTAAGTAAAGAAAAAAGTCTTAGTTTTATATTACCTCGGAGTAGAACTGGAAATCGGAACCTCCAGCATCGATTGCAACGGATACAGGTTGATTGGCTACTGCTTTCAACAATGCATCCTCGTCGTTAGTCGGGACTGTCTCGTGACCGTCGATTGATACTACTGGAGAGTTTGCCTGTCATAAAGTCGAACAAAAATATGTTCAAGATTTTGAAATGACATGAAATAAAATTTGAGATTGTGATTTCTTGCAAGTATGGTCTTAACCTTTTTGGTATCACACTGTCCATCTTGAGCTGTGTAAGGATAAATTCTCTCTGTTGTTATACCTCCCTTTTTCTTAATGTAATCAAATGCTAATTCCATTAGTCCTCCACTGCACCCTTCGTTTTGGTCGGTGTCACAGTCAACGAGTTCTTGTTCGGACAGGGAAACCAAGTTCTGTGTTCGAATTTGGTTTATTCCCTCGACTGCCACGACCGTTGAAAATGCCCAACAACTACCTGCAATACGAATACGATCGATTTGAAATCTATGTATAGTTGCAAATGTATCGGTGTTGTTGGGCTGATATTTGAATTCGGTCTAATTAAAGTAGATTTGAAATTCATTCAATCTGAACAGAGCATAAGTATGATGTTGCTGTTCTTTGGGTTGATATGAATATAAAATCCACCACTGATCTCTAATTAAATTAATTTTTGGGTGTAGGTAGATTTGCAATTTTTTTTTAATTACCATAGATTTGAAATTCATTCATTTGAAAATATTCTAGAAATTGCGACGCTTACCACATTGGCCTTGATCCTTGACACCGGTGACGGCCCCTTTCTTCCTCCAATCAATAGATGTGGGGACGGTTTGAACATCCGCGTACCTAAATGTCCCGTTGCCTTGTAAGTGTCCTTGGAGCATCCGATGATGCTTCACTCTGGAACCGGCATAAATTGTCCTGAATTCGTGGCTTGTCATGTCGGCAAACTTGTTTAGTTTCAACTTGTAAGGTTTGTCCATCTTGTTGATATTATTGATATAGTGAGCATTGGCCTTAAAAACGTTGAATCGCTTATGTTTTTCGTCGAGGCTTCTTGACACCGTGTGGTGGCTCCTCCACCTCTCATACAGATCCCATAACTTCTCCTCCGTCTCCAACTCTGCCTCGTGGAAATCAAAACATTCCCCGAGACGAATAATTAGAACCAAGGAGAGAATCACCAAGAAGAAGTTTTTCATTTTTAAAGAATGTGATGAGCTTTGTTCACATGAATGAGAAGTATAGTGATTGCAAGAGACCTTTAAATAGAACAATTATGAAAGCGTTTGTTATGGGCAAAAAGTAATCAAGATATAATTGTAGATCAAAATAGGCAATGAGATAAGTGGTGAAGCAACTCTAGCCAATTTAACTTTCTTACACAAGCAAAGCTACTTTCTATTGCAAATTCTGTTTCACATATCATATGCACAAAATAAGGTTATTTTTGTTTTTAGCTGCTTTTGTCATAATTTTTTTTTTGATATATGTAGCCCCAACTTAAACTTTAATTTTTTCAGTCTAGACTATATTTTTTGAAATCCTTAGCTTTCTTTTTTATACATTTTTTTGTTTATCTAGAAAAACTCTTTTTTGGTTCTCCTCCGAAGCTAATGTCCATTTTTTGCCTTGTAAAAATGCACTTTTTCAATTTTCGTTTTATAATTGAAAAATTCATCTAATTTTGGTCTTCTTATAGCCGGATTTTTTATTTTTCGGTCATATTCAGCTGAGTGCACTACACACACCCCCAATCTGAAGTCTAAATGTGGCCGAAAAATAAAAAACTCCAGCGAAAAAGACCAAAATTGGTCTAATTTTTCAATTACAGAACCAAATTTAAAAAAGTGTATTTTTACAAGACAAAAAACGGACAACATCGCTGGAGAGGACGAAATATGAGTTTTTTTCTTTTTCTATCATACCATCAAACCCTAGGTCGCTTCACTTTGTTCTATAGATCATTTATCTACATCAGTCTATATCATTAAAAACAGGTCATTCATCTGGTTTAACCAGCATCACAAATCCTAGAGGGGTAAATTAATTGACGAAAATAACTAAAAAAAATGAAACTCTTGCCTTTTCTCGCAAGTGGTCAAGTTAATTTTGACTTTTTTAATAAAGGTTAAAGAATCACATTATCAATAAACGCATGACATATTTTGTTAGACGTTGGAATAGAAGATAAGAGCAAAGTATGACAAAGTATTGTGAAACTGTTGATTATGGAACATTGTTTCAATGCAAAACACGCTATTGTGTGATCACAACATTTGTTGAAAGTGGAAAAGAATGTGATGCAAGCATTAGTTACTTGGTTAGGGAGTGACACGATTTCTTGCAAGTTGCCAACAATTTTTCTGGCAAACTTTATTTAGTTAATAACTGCAAATTATTGAATGCTTTTTCTGGAAGGAAAAGCTGATAAGGTATAACAAGAAAATATCGAGTATGACTCATATCAGACCGTCTGATACATTAAATTCCATAAATTAGAATTCACTTATAAGTTTTTGTGGGGATTAACTTGTCAATTTTGTATTGATTTTTCCTTCTATTTAATTTATTTATTTGTTGGTCTTGATTATTTTATTGACCAAACTAGTTGAAGTGTGTACACAAGAACTCCATCCAATTTTTTCTTTTTGGTCAAATTTGATGCCAAAAAGCAGAAGCTAAAAGAAATAAAGAAAGGTGTAATTTTTTCTTGGTAGAAATGAGAGTCAATATAGAATTTGCTATTTGATGTAGGGAATCTGCTTTTGGATTATGTTAATTTAATTCGAGAGAAATATATTATGATCACAAAGTTGTAACCTTCTTGTTGAGGATTTTATTATTTTTTTACCATATTATTTTTGAGTGCTTTTAGTATTTTTGGGAGTGTATTAAGGATGTTCAAACGGTTCGGCGGTTCCGGTTTCGGTTCGAACCGCCGGTTTGGCGGTTCCGAATTGGTGGAACCGAAACCGAACCGGTAGGTGGCCGGTTCCGGTTTCGGTTCCGAACCGCCGGTTGAACCGAAACCGGGCGGTTTGGCAGGTTCGAACCGGCCGGTTCCTCTTTTTTTTTTTTTGCATTTTTCTTATTCATTTTGATTTTGCAACTCCGAATTTGTTTATTAATGTTTGTTTCGATATAATTCATGATTGAAATAGACTAATAGAGTACACAAAATCGAACCGGCACAAATGTTTTCATTATAAATTGCAAAATTATTACAAGTTATACAATTTCTAAGTTTCTAACCTAATGATTGCAATTCTAATGAATTTATAATCTTAATTCTAATCTATTAGACTATTACAAATTAAATATATCTATTACAATTACAAAAGTTTATCTAAAGATTAAAGAGAAGGGGAAAAAAATTGAAAGAGATTGAGTTTCATTCTAAGTTTGGAAATGAAATTCAATTCCAAACTTAAAATGAAATTGTCTACATATCCTTAATTCTAATCAAATTAAGAAATCAAATTAAGGAATCAAAACCATTATTCCTTAGCAATAATGGTTAGAATAGGATACATGGTGGTCCTTCGTGACCACCACTTCAACAAATCACTTGAAGTCTCAAAAGCAATAGATTCATAAGTAGCACTTAAATAAGAGTCTAACTCTTGGGTAGGGTTACCTCTAGATCGTTTTTGTGTCCTAATGTCATAAAAAAAATTAAAAAAATTAAAAAAAATTAAAAAAATTAAAAAAAATTCAAAAATAAAATAAAATTTGTAAAAACCGGTGGTTCGAACCGCCGGTTCACCGGTTTGCAAAAATTGGAACCGGAACCGAACCGCCCCTGGCGGTTCGCGGTTCCGGTTCGGAACCGAAACCGGGTCAACGGTTCCCGGAACCGTTGACCGGCGGTTCGAACCGCCCCGGTTTCGATTTTCGGAACCGTTTGAACGTCTTTAGAGTGTATGTAGCCCCAAATAATTATTATGAGACATATATAGATAAAACGAAATTATTTTATACCAATTTTCGTTTTTAATTTTTAATTTTCAAATTAAAGTGACCAATTAATTCTTCATATATACTAATGTACAATCATTAAAAACGGTAGTTGTCAGTCCTTCAATTTACTCATATTAGTATCTTTTTAGTTATTAAATTAAATCTTTTTAAAGTTAATTAATACTGATATTTAATGATATATTATATAAATAAATACGAAATATAATAAAACTAGAATAAACGTGGATTAAAAATGATTAATTATTCAAACTATTCAAATTTATTAATCAGCTAGAAAAGTGAATAACTTTTCTGAATATATATATATATTAAAATAAATTATGAAATTTATTTGAGAAGTATTGATTTTTTTCTGTAATTTTATAGAAAAGATAATGTAAGAGTTGAATATTATATTAGATATAATAATATTTAATTTTTTTATATAACAAATAAAAAACTATTTATATTCTTTTACTAATGCAATGGATATATATTTCAAAAAATTAGATAATATATTAATCAACCCGGACTGAAAATAATATTAAATTAAATTATGATATATATGACATTAAACCGTAAATCTGTTTTCTAATTATATAAATAAAAAATTATTCTTTTCTGAATTCTACTAAGTTTAAATGTGTTTTTTAATCTCGTGTATTGCACGAATCTCATGTATGTGGATAACCTACGGTTATGCTGAGTGCTGACATATATGATCGACATTATCTCTTTCCATTTTCCATAAAGAACCAATAATGTGTGAACAAATTTCATAATATCCATTTCTAATTTTGCTGATGCTTCACATAACGTCTTTCATTTTTTTTCCTTGTTCGGTATAAATTGTTGCTTCTAAAGCTACTAATTAATGCGTTTTTATTTGTATGGAGTATGCAATTATAAGAAACAAAAGAAGAAATATATATTTCATTTAATTTTGGGAAAAAATAATTTAAGTCCATTAAATTAGGTCCTGTCCAGAATATATCCCGTAGATATGTCATATTCAGTTTTGATCCCCTTATGTATAATAAAATGTCCAATTTAAGAATTTCGGTCATCCTCGACCACTTATGTTGCCAGATTTGGAACGTGAATGACACGCGTCTATTTAAAAAATACCACATCAACATGTGTGCATTTCATGTGCCAAGATCAAACAACATAAGTGGTTGACGATGATCAATGTCCTTAAATCGAATACTTTATTATATATAGAGGATGAAAATTGAACATATCATACTTATAGGATATTTTCTAAACATGACCTAAGTTACGGTGACAGAATAATATTATCAGTAATTTTAACCCACGATATAAACCAAGTTTGGTGAGGGTATTCTCTACCTAAATTTAAGTTTTAGTTTTAAATCATCAAAGGTATAAGACAAGATCTCCTATCCACCAGGTGCATCGATCTCAGATCCATGCATCCAGGTCGGATCTGGATTGTTCTGCCCGTTTCTTCCTTTTTTTTTTTTCACGCTTGATTTTTTTAGTTTTGGTCATGACCATTATATTATGTTGGACATACCTTTATGTTATATTAGACATACCTTTACGCCCATATTTCATACCTTTAACTTAAAAAAAACATTAATTTCGGTACATTTTGTACATTCACCATTACGTAGTATTAGTCATACCTTATGTTATGTTAGACATGATTTTATATTATATTAGACATACCTTATATAATATATAAAAGTATGACTGATATAGCTAAATGAATAACTAATTGATGTGGGAAGACGATAGGAGCTTAAAGCCATTGATGAACAATATCTCTTTGGAGAAGTTAAAAACTATAAGCGGACATGGCATAACTCGGCAGACGTGGAGGGTCATAACTGAGTTGGCAGAACTCGGCAGACGTGATAACGTTTAAAAAGTCAAATGTGATGACGTGGAAGACGTCAGACGTAGAAGAGGTCAGACGAGAGAGTCCAAGGAAGGATGTTGGGCTTAATGAAGCATGGACCCAATGAGCCATAAATCTTTATTCAATTAGGGTTTATAGGAAGTAAATGACTATCATACCCTTGTAATGTAGTATAAATTGTAAGGATGAGGACTTCTCATCTAGGTTATCCATTTTTTATTATCTTCTACCAAAGGATTTTCTCTCTCTATCCTTTGATTATTTTCTACTACATCTCTCTATTTTATTGATTGGGAAAACCCACCCACAACACTAATATAACTAAAGATATGTCTAACATTACTGAAAGATATGAAAGTATAGTTGAAATTTTTAAGGGTTTGCAATCAGGAGACAAAGGTATGACTAACATTGCATAAATATATATTTAAGATAACATAAATGTATGTCTAACATAATGTAAGAGTATGACACCTGAAACGAATTTGGGTGGATTTTAGCACATCAATCTTGGAGTGTGATACGCGTGTGGAACCACGTTTTTTAACGTATTAACGGATTAATTCGAGTGCGTGGATCTAAGATCTATGCATGAGGCGCAAAAAAGTTTTTATCAAAGAAAACATTTAATATTCAACTGCCAAATCGTCACATTGAACTAGAACATGGCAACATTTTAAATTTAAACCCCAATATTTAACTAACAAACCAAACAAAAAGTTTGTGCTACTTAAAGAACTCATAAACTCATTCAAAAAGAATCTAAAGGGCATTGTAAAGTTATAAATTACAATTGGTTGAGGAATTACATATTTACATAAGAGATGTGTGAGACGTAATCAAAACATTTAAAAACAGGGATATTTTATTTAGAGTTAATTACTTTTTTAATACATTAACTTTTTGGTTATGACAATTTTATCCATTATCTTTTCGGGCTGTCGATTTTACCTTTTATCTTTTGAAAATTCGGAAATTTGGCTCAAATTCAGCCCAAACTGTCGAATTAGGCTAAATCCCGTGCTACCCTAGTTTTGACACTATTTTTGCCTAATAACTTATCTGTTTTGGCAATTTTACTCATTAACTTATTTGTTTTGATAAATTTGTCCATTAACTTTTTGAGTTTTCTGTTCTTATAGGGTGTCACATGTCAATCACATGCAAATTAGGCCCAATTTGGCCGTTCGGGCTGAATTTGGGTCAAATTTCTGATATTTTAAAAGAAATGATAAAATCATCAGCTCAAAAAGATAATGAGTAAAATTTCCAGAACCAAAAAGTTAATAGGTAAAAAAATAAATTAACTCTTTATTTTTGAAATCATTTTATGGGTACCACTATGTTGATGAATCCAATTTTGTAGATGAAAATATATTACATGAAATCATCTCACTTAAGTTTATGAGAATGATCTGGTTTTAATTCTTAAAGTGATTAAGCACATGGACAAACTAGTCACATCACCACATAGGTGCTTCATCAACACTTTATCTTCTTCTCAATATATATGGTACTTTCAGGTAAGTTATTATTTTTACATCATTCCTTTTGATCACTAGGTGCTTTCAAGCACGAATTAGACTCCAAAACCACACTAGTAAATCAACTAGTTTAATGTACAAGGCGAAACGATGAAACATATTGGGGCTAAGCCCGAGTCCTACCGGTCTCAGAACACGAGCTAGGTCGTCTACAAATCAAAGGAATTCTAGGAGTCATACGGAAGCGAAGAGGAGGAGGATGTCGTTCGCCATCGCCCCATAGAGCATAGGCTTCTTCGCCGTGTGCTGCATCATCCCCTATCTCCAGATCATCTTCGTGCATTCGCAGATGAATTATAAGACGTATTAAGATGCATATTAAGCTCGTCATCACAACATTCCACACCGTTATGAAAAGGGCTCCAAGGACTTGGAGCCCCATCTGGCGAAGCCCACCACTCAGATCACCGTCGAGTACGCCGTGGATAAAGCCCGGCCCTTGGCTACTCTCGGGATAATCATAGAACAGCTTTAGGAGCGTGGGGTCGGCGAACAGGCCCGAAAGAAGCCCGCCCAGTAGGCCCGCGACTGCATGGCTATGAAAAACACCAAGTGTGTCATCAACTTTTTGGAAGAAGGCTGATTTCTTGTGCAAGACCATCATAGTAAACCATGGAATTGAGCCTGATAAGATCCCCATAAGCATTGCAGCCCATGTATCCACAAGGCCTGCCAATTCATACAAAAACAACAAGATAGTTCAAAATGCAATCACAAAGTTTCAAAAGTTGAAGAATCTTTTTAATGAGTTTAGGGGAATTGGAAGGACGAGATAATAAAGATTTGAAAACTTGTGTGACCTAAGCCCGAATCCTGGTCGTCACACAATCTGCACCTTTATAGAGGTGTAATTAGGGTGGGTACGGTATATCGACACTGTACAGGAAAATTCGGTATCAAAATATTAAATACCGCTACCGTACCGAAAAATTAGTTATACCGAAATTTCGGTATTATAAGTAGTTATACCGTTTCATACCGGTATATCAAAAAATTTCGATATATCAAAAATACTGTCATACCGACATAAAAAAAATACCGAAATGAAAATTACACATCGAAAGTTTGGTATATCGAGAATACCGGTATATCGAAATGAAAAATTATATTTATTAATTTATTAATTTATTAATATGAAATTAATATATATTTTAATTTATTATATTATTTTCGGTATTTCAGTATCGAATATATCGAAATTTTGGGAATATTATACCGATATTGTATCGAAACTTTCGGTATGGTATGAGCCGAAATTTTCAATATTTTCGATATATTTTCGATACGAAACTTCTCATATTTCAACATTTCGATATTTTACTCCACCCCTAGGTGGTATACCACTTAAGTTCGTGGTTCAAAAATGGAAGAATTAAAAACAAAAACAAAAAAAAAACCTCAAGGACGATATATATATATATATATATATAATTTTATTTTTTTACATTTTGTTATTCTGAACTTTTTCTCTCTTCAGTCACACCTCAAAGTACCCGTCTTTTAACCTAAGCATTTTTTGTAATCTCTTTTTCAGTGAAAGAGAATTTATGTCCTTATCTTTTTAACCAAAATTCAAGAAACCTACCCAAAACACTCTTCATCCAATCTCAAATCAAACGAACACCATGAATCAGTTTTCTAATTTCATTTAATTCAAATTCAATTTGAACAAATCCATACGAAAACTCCAATTTTTATCGGAAAAATGATGCATAAGAACTTCGACCGTAAAATGAAAATTTGTGATTTTAAAGTGTACATAGAGGAAAAAATAAAAAGTTTAGATTATAAAATGCAAAGAGGTCGTAATTCATGTTAATTAGGTACTTATGTTTATAAGTCCAAAGTTTTAATTTTGCCTACTAAATTTTAAAATTAATTAATCTCTTAATTGAAGATTGACATGTATCTTAAAAAGTCGAACCAAGCCCGAACTCCACATCTTTTCGACCAATAAACCTCGTCGTCAATGCATCAACGACCAAATTAATCACACTTAGGATAGGATTGCTAATATCCCGGGCCTGATCTCACTTTTCCCATAAGCAAAATCAATTGTACCCAAATACCACATTTTAAGAATCAGAACGAAAATTGAGGGCCCGACAAATACAAGAGTAGTATAAAATGTACGTACCTGCACCGGGAGTAATGCAAACGAGGCCGGTCATCATCCCTTGAACAGCACCGACGACAGAGCTTTTGAGATAGACGACCATGTCGAGGGATAGCCACACAAGGAGGCTAGTGGCAGTGCAAACGTGGGTGTTTAGTATAGCAAGTGAAGTAGTAGTGGTTGCACCCAATGGAGATCCTCCATTGAAGCCTGTCCAGCCCATCCACAGCAAACCTGCACCTCCTAACATGTTTATTATGTTGTTCGGCGGAAAATGCAGCCGGTCATCTGAATGTCTCGGCCCGACCTGTGATCAAACCGGCCCGAGGTATATCAATGAACGACCTCCTATACAAGCTTTAGCTGTCCCAGATTGAGACTATATATTTATTCTTTTTTGGTTATGTGTAGGTACAGAAACATATTACATAATGTAAACCAGTTGAGTCGAGTCAAGTTGACAAACTCAGGCTTGTTTCTCTAAACGGGCTCGACTCGAGTGTTCACTAAGTCTTGAAAAAGTTTAATGGAACTCAAAAGAATTTAGCAAATATTGAACTGAAATAAAATTTCACTTTTCTAATAATGATGAGGGTGTAACGAGTCGAGTCGATCTGAGTACGGCAAGCTCGAGCATGATGCTAAAACTTGTAGTCTGAGCTCAACTCGAACAAGACATAGTTTATTTTCTTAATACTTGACGACTGGACAGATAACTCGATATGCTTGAGCTCAGCTTGACTCGATACTTAAAAAAAATATTGAAAATAGAAATTCTAAGGATTAAATGCAAAAATCAACCTAAAGTATTGACTTTTTACACTTTGCAACCTAAACTCTTTTTATCTGAAGGCAACTTAAATTCTAGAGTTCATTAGATTGCAACATAAATCACTTTTTGGATTATTATTTTTTCCAGCACATGATTTAATTTTTTCATTTTACAATCCAAACTTTTTTTACTCCAATTGCAACATCTAATTATAACATATTTTGATAGATTTCAGAATTTTAGGTTGCATCGTGAAAAAATTGAATCACGTTAATGTGACATGATCTATATTTTACAGTAAAATTTGAACTGCATAAATTACAAATAGAAAAAAGTCTATACGCTGGGCTTTTGTTTGTTTGTTTGTTTGTTTTTTTTTTTTTGGCATTTGACCCATGTTTTATGTAAACAATTAAATTATTAAGGGTGAACTTTTAAATTTAAAAAATAATCAGTTATGTTTGATTAGACTCGCAAGCTTGTTGATACGAATATTAACACTCACACACATGCAAGATTCTTGAGTCAAACTTATTTTCATATTTCAATACTTTTGATCTTCTTATTAATTATGATTTTTAATCCTTCTCTATTGATAAAATGAAATTACCCAATAAGCAGCAGTGAAGCCAGCAACTCCAGAAGAAAGATGAACAACATATCCTCCTGCATAGTCAATGATATGATCCTTCAAGAAGCCGTTGCCCCAGATTGTGTACGCACCCACGGTGTACGATAGCGTGATCCAGAGCGGAACGAACAGCATCCACGCGTAGAAGTTCATCCGACCGAGCAACGAGCCACCCAGCAGTATAACAGTGATGGCTGCAAATGCAAATTGGTAGAAAACATAGTCTGCAGTTGGAATGGAAGATTGAGGCTCATACTGATCAAGAAGATAGGCTTCTCCCACAGCCTGCAGGCTAGGCTTGCCCAATATGGGGATCATGTTCGGGCCAAACGACATGCGATAGGCCCAGAGAACCCAGCAGATGAGGGTCGAGGCGAAGGCGTATAAGGCCATGAAGGCCGAGTTTACGGCCCATTTCTTCTTGACCATGCTGCCGTAGAGGATGACTAGGCCGGGCACGCTCTGGAGCCCGACCATGGTTGCTGCCATTAGCATCCAACCGTTGTCGCCTTTGTTGAGCCATGGGGGCGAGGCCACGTCGGGGATTTGGTTGGGTGGGAGGATATTGAAGCTTGAGGTTCCATCCGCCATTGGAGAGAGAAAGTTTTGACAGGTTATGAGGTATGTGGGATAAATAGGGTTTTGGTTTTGGAGTTTATTGGGGAATGAGCATTGTAATAATCTATCATGTTCTTGTTTAAATGAAAAAAATATATTGTAAGAATCTATCATATCTTTGTCTTTTGTGGATTGTTTTGGATTCTATGTTGTACTAAGATCCTTGAGTTGCTAGCTAGATTCTTGTAATGTTCGACTATATAAGGTTTCGGAAAATTCATTGGTGCACTATGATTCTTGTTCTTATTAAGGGTTAAATTTAATTTAATCTTTTTTATTTTTTCATCATATAAATTTTGGTTCTATAATTAACATTCTTTCCCAAAAATTGAGAAATTGAGAATTGTTTATGTGGACACCAAAATTCCTTTTGTGGATCTCTCAATGTCAATGTTCACGGAAAAACTCAATTTTAATCACGTTAAAAGACTAATATTCATTTTAAGTCCACTTAAAATTGCGTTTTTAATTTAAGTCCAATTAAATCGGAAATTGACCAATTGAAGTCCTTTCGCCGTAGGAACTGCGATTTCCCGACAGGTTTTAGACAAGTGCAATGAACTCGCCCCAATCTGTATTTTCCGTCGCTGACGTGTATTATTCTGCCCATGTGAAATTTCTTTTTATATAATACTCATTCCACATCATATTTCCACATAATTAATAAAACAAAACATCAAATCAAATTTTAAGAAAATAAACAATAAATCTAAAACATAATACTCAAAAAAAAACAGAAATAAGATTAAGAACAACACACATCAATCATCATCTTCGTCATCCTCCATCATCGTTTCGTCTCCCACTACTGGCTCATCATCCTACCAAATTACAGAGAAAGATCCACATTTTCCACATGTCGTAGTTTTGCTGATTTTGTGTGTGGTTTCAGATGGAGAAATGCAACCCAAAGTGGGTGTCTGCTATGGAGACCTCGGCGACAACCTTCCCAGCCGACAAAACTCCGTAGATTTAATCCGACAAAAACTCAACAACAAAGTCATCAAAATCTACGGTGTCACAGCGGCGACGCTCAAAGCCATCCAGAACACCGACATATCCAGATCGCGATCATGCTCACAAATCAGCTCATTTCCGCCGCCGCCGCCAACCAAACCTTCACCGACATATGGGTCCAGAAAAACGTCGTACCCTTCTACCCCGAGTCTAAAATCCGTTACCTCCTCGTCGGCAACGAGATCCTCAGCAACCAGCCCAACTCCACCTGGTTCCAGCTCGTCCCCGCCCAAATATTCCCTCTCCCCAGCCTTGACTCCGCCGTCACCACCTTAGCCGAGACATTGGTGCATATGCACCATATTTAATAGCACATGAATTCTCTTATTTTAGGTTATCACTGCATATATGTATATTGGTTCTGATACTTCTTATTTCTGAGAATGAATCTTCACGATTTGAAGTTGAAAATGAATGTTCATGATATGAAGTTTTGAATATCTTGTCATATTAGAAACGTATTCGTGTTGACGATATCAATATGTTCAATATTTAATCATTTCTCATGTTCGTAACACAATACTTCAATTCGTTTTCACGATATACCTTAATGAGCTTCATTATTAATACATGAATTGCAACAGAGATGTCAATATGAGTCGTGTCATATGAATCGAGTGAATATTGGGAACACGAGTTTTGAAAATGTGATCACGAAACACTTTATTGAACTTCATTACAGCAGATCAACCAGAGATTCCAATTGAAAAATAGTATTGAAGAAATAGAAAAGAAAGAAATAATAATAATAATAATAATAATAATAATAATAATAATAATAATAATAATAATAATAATAATAATGATGATGATGATGATGATGATGATGATGATGATTGTTTTTAGACTCTTATTTCTTTTAGGTTTAATGTAATTATTTTAATGATTATTATCTTCAAAAATAATTTTAGATTTTTTACAAATACTATGTGTAGATACATAAATTTGATGTTCAATTATATTGTGCCACGTGTAAAATGAAATGTGAAATATTAATTTATGTTTATTTTAGGGAGTAATTAAATACAATTCCTAAATTAAATAATCAAATTAATTGATATTTCATATATCTTTTATCGGCCAATCAAAGATTGCCACGTGTCAAAATGTTGCAGATATTATCAAATTAAATAAAATTAAATTTAATAATTATCGGTAAACATATTAGGTATGATCAAATCAGAAATTAGATATGATCAAATCATGGTGGACCAATCAAATTGCTCCACTTCAGATATGATATCTATTGAAATCTCCATTCTACACCTATAAATAGGGGTCTCAAATTCATCATTAATCATCAACAACAAATTGAAGAATTCAAGAGTTAAAATTCTCTCCTGCGTTCTTCGGGAATCTTCAAATCTTCAAGGCTTTCTTCGCTGAGATTTTCAAATCTTCGAGGCATTCTTAATCAAGTTCTTCGGTGATCTTCGAATCTTCAAGACGTTTTTCATCAAATCCAAGGACGTTCTTCACGGAACTACGAAAGTTGCTGCTTGATCCAAAACAAGGTGCTAAACCCGCGAATCGAGTTGTTTGTTCGAGAATTTCAATTTTGACCAAGTCAACTTTACTCGTCAACTCCAAGTATTAAAGAGAAGAATTAAGGGATCAAAGAGATTGTAACTCAAATTCAGTTTGATTCAATAAATTTTAATTTGTGCAAATCTTGTTTATTGATTTAATACACAAAATTTGTTGTTACAAATTTTTGGCACTCCCAGTGGGACAATCTCTTCCTTTCACCTCTTCTCTTCACCAAATTCATCAAGATGTCTACCAACAAAACTTCATCAAAGTCTACATCGTCAACTTCTTCGAAGGATACAATACAAACTGGTGGTGTTGTCACACGAAATATGCTGAAGCAGTTGGAAAAGTCTAAGGAAGTGATTCCTACTCACGAAACAACTTTTTCTGAGAATGGAGAATCATTGGCACCTGTCGACCCAAACCAAGATGAAGAAAACTCAAGCGATTCTACACCACCTACTCATCGCTCCGCATTAAGTCTGTCACATGTAGCTCCTGTAATGACTACAAGTGTTACCACTTTGGAAGAGCAAATGGCTAGCCTTATGAAAGTTATGGAGAGTCTTAGCAAACATGTTCAAGAGCAAGATGCAAAGGTAGCTTTACTACTGAGGAATAAGGAAGTTGATGGTAAAACAATGGATGACCCAATCGACATACCAAATGAAGCTGACGCATCCACAAGACCACAAGTTAACAATAAAGGAAAGTCATCAGCAACTGAGGTACAAGTTTCATTTGATGGATTTATTCCTATAAGTCAACTAAGGGAGTTCGTCATGGGAACAATTCAAGACAAGCTAGATGGGGGATCCAAATCACTAACAACTTATGCTAAGCCATACACTGCAAGGATTGATAACTTGAGAATGCCATTAGGATATCAACCTCCCAAATTTCAACAATTTGACAGGAAGGGTAATCCAAGATAACATGTGGCTCACTTTGTGGAAACTTGTAATGACGCTGGAACTTATGGAGACCACATGGTAAAGCAATTCGTACGTTCCTTGAAAAGAAATGCGTTTGATTGGTATGCCGACTTGGAGGCTGACTCAATTGATAGTTGGGAGCAGTTACAACAAGAATTTCTTAATCGCTTCTATAGCACTCGACGTACGGTGATTATGTTGGAACTTACCAATTCTCATCAATGGAAAGATGAACCTGTTATTGATTACATCAACCGTTGGAGGAACTTAAGTTTGAACTGCAAAGATAGGCTATCGGAGAGTTCAGCAACTGAGATGTGCATCTGAGGAATGAATTGGAGTCTTCGATATATCCTTCAAGTAATTCAACCAAGGTCTTTCGAAGAATTGGCTACCAAGGCTCATGACATGGAGATAAGTATTACTACAAGTGGGATCGAAGAATCTCAAATTCAAGGATTCCACTGATTCAAAGAAAAAGAAGTAATCAAGAGAGGAGGTAAACCTTCTGCTAAACCTCCTGCCAAGGAATCAATGGCCACAACTGCAAAATATATCAAGTTCCAACCTAAGGCAAATGATAAAGTCAAGCCAAATGAGAATATCACCCAGGAATGGGGGCCAAAAAGATTGACTTTGAAGGAGATGCAAGCAAAGCAAAATCCTTTTATTGACTCTGACGTTTAAGGGATTTTTGATGACTTGCTAAAAAACAAGTTGATTGAACTATCTGAAATGAAACGACCTGAAGAGGCCGGGCGAACTGAAGACCCAAAATATTGCGTATACCACCGATTGGTAGGACATGCAATTCAAGATTGCTTTGTCTTCAAAGACAAAGTAATGCATTTGGCCCGAGAAGGAAAGATCACGCTAGAAGAAGATTGTACTACAACGAGTCTCGTTACTTTTACTTGTAACGACGATGGGCATGACAAAGTGTCTTGCAACGCAACAAATTAACTCGATGAGGTAGATGACTATCCCACTGATAGCGATTGCATCTCCGCAATAACCTTCTTTGAAGATGACTTGCAACTTGGGACCAGTTTTCATAATAGGCCATTGTTCATGACAACATACACTCGTGAACAAAAGGTAAATAAGATACTCATTGATGGAGGTTCTTCAGTTAACATTATGCCTCTACGAACAATGAAATAGTTATAAATTTCTACAGAAGAACTCACGGGAAACCGATTGATGATCCAAGGGTTTAATCAAGAAGGACAAAGGGTTCTTGGAACAATTAGACTTGAGCTAATAATGGACGATATAATTTCAATAGCATCATTCCATGTTATAGACTCCAAGACCTCATACAATATGCTCCTTGGTCGCCCATGGCTGCATGAAAATGGAGTAGTACCGTCTATATGGAATCAATGTCTTAAATTCTGTAAAGATGGCATTGTGAAAACTGTCGTTGTTGATGATAAACCATTCACCGAGACAGAATCACACTTTGCTGATGCCAAGTATTACTTCGGGGATTCAAAGAAGGTAAAAGTGAAGAGTCAAGAGTTCAAAAATAACCAAGTCAAAAAAGGAAAAGATGAGGCTTTAACATAAAATGTTGAGAAACCCTCAAAAGACAAGTCCCTAGCGAAGACTGGCTCATTCGAAGGATTGACACTGTCACTGACTAAGCTTGATGTGAAGAAGCCAACTCTCTTACCACTTAACGGATTTGTGATTCCAAAAAAAGGAGCTAGAATAGAGCATAAAACATTTTCAGGGCCCGAACTAAGTAAGTGTTATGATCCAAAGGCCTTTAAACTTCTTGTTCGAGCTGGTTATAACCCACAAGAAGATTCCACAAATAAGGAGCTTCGCGCCCAAGTCTTATGTCAAAAAATAAATAGTTCTGATGTTGCTCAACACGCGTCAAAAGGGAAAGAATATACAGTACAGAGGACTAAAGCGGGTATTGGACATACGCCACAAAGTCTTGTTCGTATAGCTATCAAGAGAGCAAGTGTCAATTGTGTTATTGAATGTGAGATGTCATCAACTGAAGATGTGCTTACTAAACGTGGAATAAAAATTCGACGATGCTCTGTGTTTGATAGACTTGGCATGAAAGATGGAATGAAAACTCGACAAGTCTCTGTGTTTGATAGACTTGGCGCGAGCAAGATAAGCAAGAGGGGTGACCAAAAGGCAAAACTTGCTCTTAAAAGGGGAGACGAGTCATAAATGTCTAAAAGGGTGCGAAGCTTGATTCTATCTCGCATGAGAAGATGTACTACTTTGACCATATCGTGTGAGAGAGTCTTAAAGGCAAAAATGGAAACAATCATCTTTACACAAGTCCAAAATGACGAAGATGATAGGGAAAATATAGTTTCTTCCAACCATATAACTGGGGGCAATTATTCTTGCTCATTACTAACGGAGAACATGGAACTTGCACATCATATTGCTCTCAGTGAAGAAAACTCAATTGAAGATGTTGAAATTGCCCCTCCCGAGCTTGAAGAATGAGTGAAAGCTAGAGTGGATGAATTAAAAGAAGTTAACTTGGGTGATGCAAATAAACCACAACCAATCTATATCAGTGCATTGTTGACCGATGATGAGGAAAAGTCCTACGTCAAAATGTTACACAAATTTAAGGATGTGTTTACATGGTCATACAAAGAAATGCCTGGACTAGATCCCAAAGTAGCTATTCATCAATTAGCTATAAAGAAAGGGGCTCGTCCTGTGAAGCAAGCCCAACGCCGATTTCGGCCAGAGTTGATCCCATTGATCGAGACTGAAATAAATAAATTGATTGAAGTTGGGTTTATTCGAGAAGTCAAGTATCCGACATGGATATCCAGTATTGTTCCTATAAGGAAGAAAAACGGGCAAATTCGAGTTTGTGTAGACTCCAGAGATTTGAACGTAGCATATCCTAAAGATGACTTCCCATTGCTAATCACTGAACTCATGATTGATGCCACCACAGGACATGAAGCATTGCCATTTATGGATGGGTCGTCTGGCTATAACCAAATATGCATGTCCCCGAAAGATGAAGAATTGACAACTTTCAGAACTCCGAAAGGAACATACTGTTACAAGGTGATGTCGTTTGGGCTAAAAAATGCAGGCGCGACATACCAAAGAGCGATGCAAAGGATTTTTGATGACATGCTTCATAAGAACATTGAGTGCTATATTGATGATTTGGTTGTGAAGCCCAAGAAACGCCAGGATCACTTGAATGACTTAAGAAAAGTCTTTGAGCGTTTGAGAAAATATCAACTAAGAATGAATCCTTTGAAATGTGCATTCGGGGTAACATCAGGCAAATTTCTTGGATTCATAGTCCGTCATCGAGGAATTGAAATTGAGCAAGCAAAGATTGATGCAATTCTAAAGATGCCTGAACCAAGAAATATCCATGAACTCAAAAGCTTCCAAGGAAAATTGGCATACCTACGAAGGTTCATCTTGAACCTAGCAGGATGTTATCAACCATTCGGTAGACTTATGAAGAAAGATGTCTCATTCAAATGGGATGAATCATGCAGTAATGCTTTTACAAGAATAAAAGAGTATTTGATGAAACCTCCAGTGTTGGTGGCACCAGTGGCTGGGAGACCTTTGATTCTTTATATTGCTGCCCAAGAACGTTCTGTAGGGGCTTTGCTAGCACAAGCAAATGATGACAACAAAGAAAATGCGCTGTACTATCTAAGCAGGACAATGACACCAAATTAGTTGAATTATTCACCAATTGAGAAAATATGCCTAGCACTCATTTTTGTTATCCATAAGCTGAAACACTATTTTCAGGCTCATACTATCCATCTCATCTCAAAGGCAAATCCACCAAAGTATGTCATGACGAGACCAGTACTTTCTGACAGGCTTGCGAGATGGTACCTCCAACTACAACAATTTGAGATAGTTTATGTCCCTCAAAAGACAGTAAAAGGTCAAGTGTTAGCCGATTTTCTAGCCGACCACCCTATCCCGGCCGAGTGGGAATTATCTGATGACCTTCCAGATGAAGATGTCCTTGCCATTGAAGTCTCCCCACCTTGGAAGATGTATTTCGATGGAGCATCTCATAGAGAAGGGGCTGGTGCCGGAGTTATATATATTTGTAACACCCGATGGGGAGGTGCTCCCATACTCTTTCACTTTGACCAAAAATTGTTCCAATAATGTGGCCGAGTATCAAGCTCTCATTCTTGGGCTGGAAATGGCTATGGAAAATAAACGGTTGCATCTCAAAGTTTATGGGGATTCAAAGCTAGTAATTAACCAGCTCCTTGGAGAATATGAAGTCAAGAAACCAGAATTACTTCCATATGTCAATTATGCGCGAAGGATCATCGCGTGGCTTGGGGATGTAGAGTTAGGGCACGTGCCAAGAAAGGATAATAAACAAGCTGATGCTTTGGCCAAGCTCGCTTCAACAATAGCAATGCCTGAAAATGAAACACGTGAACCGATATGCAAAAGTTGGGTCATGCCTCCAATCTTTGAAGATGAAGAAGATGTAGAAGAAGGAAATTACATCTTCGAAGTATTCGAAGTTGAGAAAGAAGATTGGCGTCAACCTTTCATTGATTATCTTAATCATGGAAAATTGCCAGATGATCCACGACAAAGAATTGATGTTCTGCGACGTGCTAGTCGATTCATCTACTTCAAAGGGATGCTTTATAGACGTTCATTTGATGGGGTCTTCCTGCGATGCTTAAATAGTGAAGAAGTAACACGAGCTATGGAAGAAGCCCATTCTGGGATTTGTGGCGCTCATCTGTCGGGGCCCAAACTACATTTTCGTATAAAAAGGACGGGCTACTACTGGCCAAGTATGGTCAAAGACTGCATGGATTACGCACAAAGATGTCAAGCTTGTCAATTTCATGCAAATTTCATTCATCAACCGCCAGAGCCATTACACCCTACAGTTGCCTCCTGGCCGTTTGATGCATGGGGGCTGGATGTGGTCGGACCAATGACCAAATCTTCCGGTGGCCACCTATATATCTTGGCTGCAACAGATTACTTTTCGAAATGGGTGGAAGTTGTGACCCTAAGAGAAGTAAAGAAAGAAACTGTGGCTGATTTCATTCGTCTCAATATCATTTACCGTTATGGAATCCCAAGATACATCATAACTGATAACGGGAAGCCTTTCAGCAACAGTTTGATTGACAAACTCTGTCAAAAATTTAACTTCAAGCAAAGAAAGTCTTCAATGTACTACGCTGCCGCTAACGGTCTTGCCGAAGCATTCAACAAAACTCTGTGCAATTTGTTAAAAAAGGTGGTTGCAAAATCCAAACGTAACTGGCACGAGAGAATCGGAGAAGCATTATGAGCATACAGAACCACCCATTGAACACCAACTCAAGCGACTCCATATTCAATGGTGTATGGCGTGGAAGCAGTCATTCCCCTTGAGCAGCAAATTCCGTCTTTGAGAATGGCCATGCAAGAAGGACTCACTGACGAAGAAAATGCACGACTACATCTCGAGGAACTAGAAGCTCTCGATGAAAAGAGGCTTGAAGCGCAACAAAGGCTCGAATATTACCAAGCTCGCATGTCAAAAGCATTCAATAAGAAAGTACGAGCGCGTTCCTTCCAAATAGGAGACTTGGTTCTCACCATAAGAAGACCAATCATCACTACCCATCGAACTGGAAATAAGTTCACTTCAAAGTGGGATGACCCATATGTTGTGAAAGAAGTCTACACAAATGGGAGATTCTTGAAGCACTACTACCCCTGAAAAAAAAGGCTCATCGACGCACGAGCTTAAACTGCATGTTACTCCTGGCCCGCATGAGTACAAAATATGTACGGCAACCACAAAAGGCAGTTCGTGTGGTTAAAATGCTACTCCCCCACCAAAGATAAATATATGTGGTTAAACTGTTAATTTATCCCACTAAAAGATAAATATATGTGGTTAAACTATTGATTTATCCCACTAAAGGTATTTTAAGTGGTTAAATGACAAATACCCCACTTTATCTAAAGTGCCTAAAGAATAGATACTCATGGCTTGTATGAGTATAAACTGTGCACGGCACACCCTACAAAAACAAATTTTGTAAACTTGAACTACGTTATGACTTGATCCTCTCTTGTAGAGATACGTAGGCAGCTTAGATATTTTTTAAGTTCAGTTATAAGATATGTTTCTCACTCTTTCAACAGTTGGGTTTTAAAAAAAAAAGACTTGATTGCATAAATTCGAAATGTTCTACAAAAAAAAAAAAAAAGAGAGAATATTTAAAAGAAAAAACTATGAACAATCTAAATAAATGGCTTCAAGTCCAATAAAGCTTTCTTGGCGGTCTCGGTAGCAACTCGTGAAGTTTATACCACATCATCATTCGGGGAAGGTGTGATCTCAATAGTAGTGATTTCTTCCTCAACTTTGTGAACTTCAGCTTGAGAAGCTTCAAGAAGTTCCTTTTGCCTCCCCAAAGACGCAACCAAATCCTTCTGCCGTCTTCTCAGAATCTTTAACTTCTTCGCGACACGCTGTAAATCAGCTTCAGTGACCTCAACTTGTATGATCTCTTTAGCCATATTGACTCAAGACTACTAAGACGGCCTTTAGCTTCACTCAAAAGACGTTCCTTTGAAGGCTCTTCCAAAGATGTCGATCGTTTGTCATCATAAACAACAACCTCCTCAAAAAATGTTGCAAGTGACTTTTCGACGAATGAAAGATCAAAAAGCCCAAGGATGTTAAAACCTTTCATGGAGTCTAGAACAATTTCTACTTCTTTCTTGATCAAAGATATCGAATCCACCGGAGTCCGTTCTATCTTGTCGCGAAGGCCATTCCACATACTCTGAAGACATGATTTATAGTGAGTATAAACGAAGTCCTCATCGCAGCTCGATCATGATGAACTCTCTCCAAAGAGTTGTTTTCTTTTACGATCTGTGAATTAACGGAACTTCTATCAGGGGACTAATGATCAACTCTCGACCCTCGTTGCACACTTGAATGAGAAAGTTTGCTAGTGTCTTTTTTGGGGAAGCTTTCTTCATTAACCTCATTTCCTCCTCCTGAGAAAGTTTCAAATGGATTCGCGTGAATGAGGCTTTCCAGATTTTCTTCAAGATAACGTCCGTAAATGTTAAACCACCACTTCTTATACTCATCAGATGAAAACCTCTTAGTTACAGATGGAATGCAAGGAAACCAAGCTCTTGCGTTTGACCGAGATAAAGTACATATGCTCCAAAATCGCAATCCCTCATCTAAAGTAGCTTTGCGATAATCTTTTTTAATAATCCCTGGCGGCGTTTGAAAGAACCCAAATTGATGACTGAAACTATGTGGGCTATAGGGTTCAAAAATGAAATGGTCCTTCAAGTCGGAAAGAAAGATAACCCGAGCGAATGGCAGCAAAGTAAAGAAATATCGAGTCACCATTATCTTTGTTGTTTACATACAAAAAGCTCTTAGATGTAAAAGGTTTCGTAAAGCATGTCCAACAAGCAAGATCCCCTTTGTGAATTCTCTTGCGAGCTTCTCAAGGGTTGTAATGTCTTGCACATCCCTCACCAAAATAAACTACCATCTCAGGAGTCTGTCTTCCTCGAAACAACCGGTAATACGTCTTGAAGTAATAAGCAAGCCAACTATATACGAAGTGAATCGGGAAAGTGACATATGAGAAAGGTGCTTCCAAAGATTTTGAAATCGTGTTCAAGCCCTAATAGATGCTTGTTAAAACCGGGACAACAAGATCCACTTTCTGGCCACTAGCAATAATACTTGTCATCTTGAAAGTAGTCTGATGAATAAGGTCGGTCCTATCACGAGGAAGGACGAATACACTTAGCCAACATGCTAAGTATGCTGCCAAGTAAGTTTCCTCCATTTTACCTTCTTCAACACTGAGCTTTGAAAAACAAGCACTTTCGGCAGAATTCCAAACTCTATGACTTGCAAACGATCCCGTAGGGTTGTGAAGCTTTTGAGATTGTCTAGGCGCAGATTTTCTTTCTTTACGAGGAGGAGGCTGCGAATACTTCAAAGTCTTCTTAGCCCAAAAGTTAATCCACATCGTGATCAAAACACCGGAAGATGGACGGTCACCAGTCCTCTTATGAAGAAGGTGAAATGCGTGCAACATATGACTACAAGTACGATATAGTGACCCGTTCACGGTATCATCAATATCGGTGAGTTCCATTGCACTTGGTATCACCTCATCGTACAAGGACCCAACCATGGGAAAACCCGCCAAGCAGTGTAGATCCCATAAGGAGATAGAGAGTTCACCGAAAGATGTCAATAATGAGTTCGTCAAAGGGCACCAAGCTTCACAAAACGCTTTGATCACTTCAACGTTGCAGTTGTACATGAAAAGCGAGGCATACACAGCATCACGAACCTTCGCTGCCTCCAAGATCTTCCCGCATCGGCTAAGAACATCTTCGGTCCACTCCCAATAGCCTTCAACATAGTGGAACTCACCTGGAAACTCGATGTTGTCCTCCCAAGCGGCTTGTCTATTTATAATAATACGCCTGAGTGTAGGGAAATAATCCAATTTGTTTGACTCGCTGAGAGGTTGATGGTGCGCCGATTGCAAAACCCAAGTCACCCTCGAAGAAATTTCCACAGACCAATCTCGTTGATAAAGAGAATTGGTTAATTTTGGCTTTTTCCCTGCATACTTGCCATCAAGAGGTTCGTGCACTTCTAAACGCGTCCCTTTCTCCACAGATTGATTTTCATCATCAAGAATCACCAAAAATTGTTGTCGGTAAACAGTTATGTCCTTGAAGTAAACCATTGTATCAGCTGATTTTAAAAAAAAAAAAAAGAGCAATGTTAAATTCAAACAAAAAAATCAGATGATAAACATTCTCAACATTTGAGGGTAGGATACCAATATCCACGTAAACACAATAGTTCAATAATATACCCAAAAGAATGACAAATTCAATAGTACGCTCTAAGAAGAGAGGTGCTAAAATTCGTTCAGAAAATTCCAAAAAAAAAACTTGATCAGTTACTCCTGACAAAACTTTTACAAAAGCCCACACTGTCACTCCAATCCCATCAAAAGCTCTTGCCGGAAACAAAATAAAGGAGCAAACCGCAAAATCTGGAGGCTTAGTTCCACGAAAATCGTGTGGCCAGACCTTCAATTCCAAAATAATCTGCAATCACACATTAATGCTAAGCATGTATGAAGAGTAAGAAAAAAAATGAAATACGAGCAGCATAATAAGAATTAAGAGTTGGGGCTAGATAGAAATAAAATTACTCTTAAAGAAAGGGTTGAATTTATCTTCGAGACTCAAAGACTCCGATGAAGACTTGGTATCTTCTTTTCTCAAGATGATCAAACAAATCATGAGTGAAAGGACTATTTATAATGGGGAAAATGAGGAAAAAACGCAGTGGATAAAGATTTATATACCTTAGTTCATGCCTCAAAGATATGAAAAGGTTGAAACAAGTGAGTCTTCTCAAAACTATAAATCCGGAGAGAGAATCTCATTCAAAATCTGAATAGATGATTTGTAGAGGAATTCGAATCTCATCAAAAAAAAATCTGGATTCGTTTAAAGAAAGAAGTCCAAGGTAAAGAGAGGACTCAGCCTAAATCTCCTCTAGGAAAAGAATGGCTACTGCAAGTCAAAGAGCGAGTGAGGGATTGCAGCTTTAATTGAAGACGCCACAATTGGGCCAACGAAGAAGAAATTTGCTGGGCCCATTTACATTTACATGAAAAGAATTGTTCTCTTTTGAGATGATGCCAAGTAATTGATAAACGTAATGGCTTTTCATTTAATGAGCCCCTTTTTTAGGCTCAAATTTCAAGTATATAAATATACATATATATTATGTTGGGCTTTAAAAAAAAAAAAGATGTGACCAATGGAAATTTTGAAATTATGGCTACTTTAGATTTCGAATTTTAATTCGACACTTATCCACTTATATATGATGGTGAACAAATCTCAAGGGGGCAATTTGTAGATACATAAATTTGATGTTCAATTATATTGTGCCACGTGTAAAATGAA
This sequence comes from Scutellaria baicalensis, assembly GCA_005771605.1. Taxonomy (NCBI): domain Eukaryota; kingdom Viridiplantae; phylum Streptophyta; class Magnoliopsida; order Lamiales; family Lamiaceae; genus Scutellaria; species Scutellaria baicalensis. Next base: position 20,443,357 of record CM016722.1, on the reverse strand, counting down.
ATGTGAAATATTAATATATGTTTATTTTAGGGAGTAATTAAATACAATTCCTAAATTAAATAATCAAATTAATTGATGTTTCATATATCTTTTATCGGCCAATCAAAGATTACCACGTGTCAAAATGTTGCAGATATTATCAAATTAAATAAAATTAAATTTGATAATTATCGGTAAACATATTAGGTATGATCAAATCAGAAATTAGATATGATCAAATTATGGTGGACCAATCAAATTGCTCCACTTCAGATATGATATCTATTGAAATCTCCATTCTACACCTATAAATAGGGGTCTCAAAATCATCAACAGCAAATTAAAGAATTCAAGAGTTAAAATTCTCTCCTGCGTTCTTCGGCAATCTTCAAATCTTCAAGACTTTCTTCGCTGAGATATTCAAATCTTCGAGGCGTTCTTAATCAAGCAAATCTTCAAGGCTTTCTTCGCTGAGATATTCAAATCTTTGAGGCGTTCTTAATCAAGTTCTTCGGTGATCTTTGAATCTTCAAGATGTTCTTCATCAAATCCAAGGATATTCTTCACGGAATTCCGAAAGCTGCTGCTTGATCCAACATAAGGTGCTAAACCTGCGGATCAAGTTGTTTGTTCGAGGATTTCAATTTTGACCAAGTCAACTTTACTCGTCAACTCCAAGTATTAAAGAGAAGAATCAAGGGATCAAAGAGATTGTAACTCAAATTCAGTTTGATTCAATAAATTTTAATTTGTGCAAATCTTTTGTGTTTATTGATTTAATACACAAAATTTGTTGTTACACTATGTTATAAGATATTTTGAAATTAAAAAAGATATTTTAAATTATAATAATATCATAACTAAATATAACTATTAAAACTATTTTTAATAAGGTAACATTTCCCTTAGTGAATTTAAAATGATTTTCAAAACTTCATTAATGGGTTTTGATGTTTATGAATTTAAAATGATTTTCGAAAGAGTTTAAATCACATGTGGCCCTGTAGGATAGGTCTAGGGCCAAGATTGGTCTCATGGTTTCAGAACAACCCCAAAAAGTTCAAAATCAGCCCCGTCCGTTATCTTTTTGGATGGAAAACATTAGGTCAAATTTTGAGGGGAAATTTTTTTTTCCCCAATTCGATTTTCCCGATTTTTCCTGTGCCACAACAGCCACCAAACATCTCCTATTTATATCAGCCACACCAACATCTCAAGAAACAAGTCAAGCCTTTTCCCCCTAATATTCTCCAGAAACAGAGTGGCATTGAACTTGATTAAGCACATAAATGATGTGATCAATTCATGATTTTCCAAAAACAGAAACACAAAAATGCAAGAAAACAAAAGTGATATAGGAGGCATGAAAACTACTAAAATTACTCCTTATCTTGCATTCATGCAAATCCAATATTGTGAGAGACTTAAGGCCTTCAAACCATTTCTGAGGAAAAGCTTGGCACTGCCCTGCACCACAGATTCTCAATTGCTTGAGATTATGCAGGCCTTCCAATGCGTCTTCTGGAATATCCCGTCTTCTTCTTCTTGTATCATTATTAATCTTGCCGAAGTCCAGACAAAGATATGTCAGATTTTGAAGCTTACAATTTGAGAATGGTTAGTTTTCTTGACCATTCTTGATCCCTCTGACTGGAGGCGGCGGCGGGGCTGGGCGGCGGAGATGCGCTGGAAGCGGCATTGCTGCTCCTGGCTCAAGCGTGGGATGGTGCTTCTTTCTGCGAATGCACAAGAGACGAGGAGGGAGAGAGAGAAGGCGAGAAGAAATGGAGACGCCATTGTTGTGTGCTGTGAAGAAAGATAGATACATCCCATCTGCGGTTTCCTCCGCCTCTGGGGGATAACCGAGGGCGAGAGCGGGCGGCGAGTGGATCTCAAGAGCGCGTTCGACGGCCACCAGGGCAGCGACTTCTGCGGTCCGCTGACATAGTTCGACTGGAACGAGGCGGATCCGTGGCGGATCGCGACGTCGAGCATCGACACGACGTGCACGGTGTGGGACATCGAGAGAGAGGCGGTGGACACGCAGCTGATCGCGCACGATAAGGAGGTCTACGACGTCGCGTGGGGCGGCGCCGCCATCTTCACGTCAGTCTCCGCCGACGGATCGGTGAGGCGCTTCGATCTGCGGGATAAGGAGCACTCGCAGATAATCTACGAGACCGCGGATCCGAATCCTCCATTGATGAGGCTTGAGTGGAGTAAGAAATGGAGACGCCATTAATGTGTGCTGTGAAGAAAGATGGATACAATTTCTCTGGGGTGCGATTAGGGTTCCATTTCAATTTGGGGGAAAGTGTCCTCGATTTTGACTTAGTTGACCTAGGTTTAGTTGACTTATCAGGCATGTGTTTCGCGCGTGGCAATTGCCGTTAGTTATTGACGGAAAAATCGAATGGGGTTAACATTGATTGACCTAGGGTCACATTTGGCCCAAGCCCTATCCTACGGGGTCATATGTGATTTAAACTCATTTTCGAAATTTAAAGGCACAGGTTTGTCGCTAGTGATCACGTCATACCCATATATGTTCACGAGACACAATCATTATTGTGTAAACGCTATAACATACATATAACTTCTACACATTATAGTCATCGTGTACACGCTGCAAGATCCATATTGTGTACGTATCGTAAATGCATATACATGAACATACAATTATTCACACTAGAAAATTCAAGAGATTCATTCAACCTTCAAATCATCGAATTCAAAGTTACTCCATAACTCAAAAATTATGAAATAAAGAATAAAAATTTGTATCCTAAACTCTCTTCTCTGTCTCGAATCAACTCTCATTCGCCTTCTTCGACCTCCTTCACTCAGCTTGGTTTCCATCTTAGATTTGACAACCATCGCAAAATACATCTTCAAATTTACCAGCGAAATCCAAACTTTATTCTCAAATTTTCATTTGTCATTGGTGTTGAAGTGTTGAGGATTGCACATGGTGGAGTTCTTTATAGGAGAGTGTATGATTGAAGTGGTGATTACAATGGAGTTTAGGTGGAATTTCGGGTGGAGGGAAATGAATTTTCAACTTTTCGAAATTGGGGGAAATGTTGTCTTTAGATTTCATTTTAAATTTTATATTTTGTGTATTTAAATTTAATTTTTACATTATGTAAATATATAGTTAAGTTGAGGGCAAGTACCTAAATTGGGTAGAAAAGTTATATTGAAAAAAAAGGGTAGAAAAGTTACTTGAACTATGAAAATTGGTAGTTTGGCAATCCTCCCAAAAAAGGAAAGTTCTAATTTGTTTTTCTAATTATATAAAAAGTTAGTATTAAATTACAATTTTGCTATTGTGACTTTTTTCCTAATTACATAAAAAGTTAGAAGGAAATTGTAATTTTGGAAATGTGGTGATTATGATGTGTCATCCAATGTGGCATGTGATGTGAAATGTTTGTCGGATACGTGTATTTCGGTCACCGGAAAATAGAAATGTGGCATAAATTACAATGTTGAATAAAAGTTGTGATTTTATTTTTTGTTACAATTATGAAAGAGTGATGATAAATTTGTAATTTTTTAAAAAGTCTTCCTTTTTTGTGGGGCTATTACGCCTTTAAATATGAAAATTCTAAGGACATCCTAATTCATAGGAAGAAGGTGATGTGGCAAAACCTTCTACCTAGCGGAATTGGGTAAAGAGGTGTTGGGTGAGGTTGGTAGAGGAAAAGAAAAAGGAAAGGAAGATTTTTTTTTTTTTAAAGTAGAATGGTTGATGATGTATTTGTTTAAGGTAAAAACTTGTGTGTTCTTGGAGCACAAATCTTATATCCGATTCATGCCCCCGACACAACCCGACCCGGCGCGTGGACCGCCTCCACGTGCACACGCACCTGAACTGGTGTGCGCCCACGCACACCAGATTTCATATTATATGGTTCAATGATGGGTACTATATATATACTCTTTAGGTATTATATGTATGACCCACACCCGATTTCATATTATATGAAGATTTCATATTATGTGATTTAGTGATGGGTATTATATATATGCTCTTCAGGTACTATATGTATATTCTTAAGGTATATATTTATCTTTAAGGTATTAAGCTTAAAACATAAGATATTACATATGCACCTTCGATGTATTACATATTTATCTTTGAGGTATTACATATTTGAGTATGAGATATTACATATTCAGCTTTAAGCAACTTTTAATATATTACTGCTTATAGTTTAAGATATTACTGCTAATAGTTTAATGTATTACACTTTTCAGGTATTACATAAGTCTCTTCCAAGTTTTACATAAAAACCTTTAAGTTATTACGATTATGCTTATGTGGTATTACATAATATATCTCGATTTTCATTATCTTATTCCTTGAAATATTCTGCAAATCATATAGTAGTAATGTTGAAGCTAGCCACAATTGGTAATTCTTCTATGTACTTCTCCATCTCAAAGGTTGAAGAATAATAAAAGATCGATTAAATCGAAATAGATAAATGGAAATCGAACATATGAAATAAAGAAGAAGAAGAAAAGGAAAAAGGAGATTGCAGAGCCCAGCAAACTTTGATGGAGAAGAAGGAATTGTGGAGAAGAAGGAACAAAAGAGTTGCAAGGGTTTTAACTATATATATATTGGAGCGGGTCGGGTTAGGGATCCGTGCCCTAAGGCACACAAGTCCTTCTCTTTATTTAAAGGTAGAATTTTTTTAATTTGAGATAACATGACGTAGCATTAAAAAAAACCTAAAAATATCTACCGATAGAGAAATTGAAAATGCTCATTTGGATAGTGGTAATTGTTAATATATATATATACATATATATATATATATATACATATATATATACTAGTATAACACACGTGCGCTGCATGTGGGAGATTACAACTACATGATTTATTATTTAGATATCTTGTTTTGAAGATATTAAGTACTAATTCTTAGGATATAAGAATTTCATTAAAACAATAATTGTTTCAAAGTTCATTCAATTATTAATTTAAAATTATTTGTTGAATTGTTTACTCATGTTTTAGAATCACATTATTCATGTTTTATCATAAAATTAAGAAAAAATATTTCTATTTTATTTGTTAAATACTCATAATATTTACAGTTAAGTCATCTGCAACTCAATAGATTGATCTTGGATAAAATGCGTCAAACCCCTCATAATATAAAAATTCTTTATGTTTTTTCTCTGTGTCAAAATAAATACACCTCTTAGACGTGATTTAATAAATGTTGCATGTTTTCCCTTAACTTCTAAAGTTAACACCTATGTTTTGCACATGCTGGTAATGCAAAACTTAGAAAGAATTGAATGTTTTTTTTTTTCCATAATGGTTTACGTTATGAATTACATTTATTTTAGAATATTTTAATATTATTCTTTTACTTTCTTTTTGACTATTTTCAATCTTAATGTAAATATGAATTTATATCTTAGTCACTATAACATAAATTTAAGACTTTAGATTATTAAATAAATTAAAATTTTAAATCTAGATTTTCATATTTATTTCAACGTTTATGTTTATTAAAATAGAATTTAATTAGAAAACTTGAAATTATATATATACTTTTTAATGGTAATTTGATAATTTTAAATGTTAATGATGTTTATAATATGGACAAAACTCATATACCCCTGGGGCACATAGGGGCACAAATCTAGGTGTTATACACATGCTCTTTAGGTGTTATATATATAGTACTTTATAGGTGTTATGTTTCTTGGTATTATACATATATTCTACAGGTATCATAGTATATAAGAGTATACATATAATACCTGTAGATTATATATATAACACCATATAATAGGTTAAGTTGGGGGCATCGTGCCCCCGGGACACACAAGTGTCACTCTTATAATATTTATAGGTGTAAAGATAGAAAGTTTACAGAGATTACAATTTGAAATGAAAGAAAAGATAAAAGTATATAGATTATTTGAAGTATAATGGCATAACTGAAAATTAATTAGTATACAAGTTAAAGTTTATTTAGTAAACTTTTAATTACTTGATTATCTTTTGTATTTTACTTTGTTATTTTATCTTCTTGAAATGATTATAATATTTCAGTTATAATTTTCAAAATTATCAAAAATGACTTTAAGACCTTTATATTTGTATATTAATTAAAATCAATATTATTGATGATCTATTATCAAATGTATTTAGTTATTTATCAAAATCTTTTGAGATATTTTTTTCATCATATCATTGTATAATTGAGTAGTACTTCAATGTTTCTACCTATACTTATCACATTGTCGTATATTTTTAAGTCATTATGTAAATATAAACTATATGTTAACAATTGGTTACATTTGTTAGTCTTCATAAATTATTAAATTGATTAAGTATTCATTTAACTTCAATTTTTTTGATCGCATTTATTTCTTAATGCACTCTATTTTAGAGACCAAATATGATATTTTATTCCTAAAAGGTTTTAAGACATTTATTTATATCCTTATTAAATACATTAATTTGAGTTAAATCTCCGATGTTAATTCTATTGACATTGTTATTATTATATAAATATTCATATGTTCTTATAAGTAATATCAAATATGCTATAAAGTTTTTCATACTCTTTTATATATATCTTATATTTAAGCTTATATGAGCATCTAAAGGTCTAATAAGAACCCCAAGAGTCTTGCAGATCGTGTGACGATCAGGGTTTGAACCTTGATCACGCAAGTTTCTATTATTTGTTGTCCCCTAATTTCCACACCCCCATACTCATTTAAAAAAAAAAAAAAAAAGAGGCCTTATAAGAACATTTTAAACATAACATTCGATTTTTCATGTTATTTTATAAGAACAATTTAAATATATCATTCAATTTTTCCACGTTATTCAAATGTTTTACTATTTTGCATAATTCATGTATTGTATGAATTCACCATCTCAAAATTCTTATTTCCATGATTCTTAGTTTTATGTCAAGTTAGTATTTACTGTCAATTATTTTATTATACTATAAACCATGTTTTATGATTATTTAAATTTTCTTTTTAATTTATATATATTATGTTCATAAAGTATAAGAGACACATTTCTCTTTCTATCAATACATTTAAATATATATAGGTGCGAAATCTTAAATAATTTCCACATAATCATGGATTATAGTTCATTAATATTTATAAATACTTGATACAATATTAACATTTCTTTTGTTAATATTCTTTCTATCAATATATTAAATATAGATGCAAAATCTTAGATAATTTCCACATAATCAATTATAGATCATTAATATTTATAACTAAAGTGATATATCATATATTATATTCATGTGTAACAATGTTTACAGAAATAATAATTTTATTTTAATTATTATTTTTCTCTAAACTTCTAATTTGATATTTATATTTTATCATTGCTCAACCTTTTTGCACAAATGTATTCGAACTTTGAAACTTTACTATACAACTACTAACCTTAGCATTTATAGCACAATATAGTTACATATTGTCTCCAAAATGCTTATTTTATAGGGTATTTTTGTCTTTTGATTAATTAAATAATTTTTCATTTATTTCTGTTGCATCTTCCTCCTCCAACCATTAGCTTGTTGATGGTTGCTATTGGTTGCCTATTAGTATCATTCGCAAAAGTTGGTGATGATATTATAAAATTTCAAAGTTCAGGTACCTATAATACTTGGGTAAATTGAGTCAAACCCCCCTGTGATTAGGAAAGACGACGTCGCTTCCCCCTCTGTTTTCAAAATTGCATGAATTACACGTGTGATATCAAGAAATCGGCGCGAAATACCCAAAATCGTTAGACTTGACAGAAGTGCGGTGCATGTGCCTAATGTGCAAAATTTCTTTCCTTCTAGCCATTTTTTGAGTGTGAAAAGACAAAATTAACCATACCTTTTAAAAATGGTTGGAATCACTATTTACCCACTTTCATATAATGTAGAACTTTTATACCCACCATTATAATCTATTATCTCCATATACCCACATTTATCCTTTGTCTGTCCCTCTCTCTCGTCCGTCGGATTTGGGTCGAAACCCTTTCCCAAATTCGGGTTCTTTCTGCTCTGGGCATGCTTGGTAGACATGATCTGTCCATCGGCCAATATGCGCCATGTTGTAGAATTTTCGGTAAGTCTTTTTGCTTGCCGGATGCTTGTTTTCCCAAAGGATCCTTCTTTTTGTTTCAAAAAGGTCCTCTGCAAAGCTCGTCGTTGTTCCTGTCATGGAATTCAGCAGGAAAGATCCATTTGACGAATTATGAAAGAACTTGAATGGTACTTGACCTTGTCCATTTCGGTTAGACAAACCCATAGTCCCCATGCTCGTCGGGTAGAAGCTTCGTCTTCTGTGAATGCTCCTACCAGAATTGGACTATCCTCCAGAGCAGCCGTCTTGATGGTTTTCAAGACGTTTCCGCCAGGTCTCCTCAACTTGATGAAATGAAAGGTTTCATGGAAACCCTTCTTGGCTGGTTCTGGAGCTGCACTAAAGAAATACAATTCCAGAATATCACCTCGGGCCAAATGTGGATTATTGGCCCAAGTCTTGTAACCACTATCCCGATCCATTTCGGAAATTTTGAAATTTCTGGGAACCCTGATGAGACGGTACAGATTGAAGCAATATCTCCAAAGTTATACCATTCTTGTACTTCGTTTGGATGACTTCCTGGTTTCATCCAAACTCTTGGGTACTTTCCAGAGATATCAATGATTGTTCTCTCTGGATGGATGCCCATCCTGGTGATCAGCTTCTCCCATTGCCTTTGGTAAACCTGCATAGGGGAAACTAAATTTTCGTCAGTTTGAACCTTAGTTTTGCCGTTTTGTGGCCTAAGGTTCAACTCTCCCTCTTTAACCCCAGAGGTGCTGGGTTGACTTGAAGGCTCGGGTTTTGACACCGAAGCTTCAACCTTTGTTCTAGTTGGTGCATCCTCAAGGAATGCATCATCTGCAGAACTCTTGGTTATGGTATTTGAATCCATAACAATCGGGTTAGAGGCCCGCTCTCTTGTTTCCCTCTTTTGCACCGTTGGAGATGCAGCCTGAAGGATAGGCCCCTGTAGCACTGTGTACAAATGTCCATGTGCGTACTGGCATGCTCGTATTTGATTAGAGATGGATCTCTGATCAGCCTATTGAAGTCGCTGGGTGACTTCTGCATTGATGCATAAAGCATCAAAGCCTCGTTGTAGGCTCTCCAGGTTATCCCTGAGATGCCTGACTCGTTTGAGGACCTCGTCAGCGACGTGCCCTTCCATCTCGTGTTAAGAAATCTGCAAGAACATTTTCATGAGATTTCACAATGACAATATCGTAATCATAATATTAACATCCAGCCTGCCATCTAAGTCGTCTAGCATTTTCTGTTTTAGATTCAATTTTATTTTTCAGAAAAGCTTTGACGCTTGAATTGTCGATCTTCATGGTGAACTTCTTAGCCAGTAAGAATAAAGACTATTTTTTAAAAGCCTTTCTAACTGTGAAGAACTCCTTCTCGTTGATATGCCATCGGTCCACTTCACTTTCTGCAAATAGACCGCTGCAGTATCTGCATGGCATTTCTCCATTTGGTGTGGCCTTCATTAGGACTGCTGCCCACCAATGATCACTGGCGTTTGTGTAAAGAACCAGTTCATCCTCGTCTTGGGGTATATCAAGTTTTGGAAGTTGTTGACAAACCTCCTTAAGTTATTTAATCCCTTCTTGATGTTCATCTTCCCATTTGAATATTGCATCCTTCTTTAATAATGGGCTAAACATCTTTCTGTAGTTTGCCAGATTGTTTATAAACATACCGGCAAAGTTAACAACTCTGAGAAAATTTTGAAGTTGTTTATTGTCTTTGAGGATATCTGGAAATCCCTGAATCTTTTCTACAATATGGCTTTGTAGGATGATTCCAGATTCATCGATCTCAACTCCAAGGAATTCGATCTGTCCTGTAGCAATTATTGCCTTCTTTTCAGAAAGCACTAATCCTTCTTTGTGACAAACATCTGAAAATATCTCCAAATGTTTGAGATGTTCTTTCACGTTCTTGGATACGATGAGTATATCATCGATGTACACGAACATGAAGCTGAAATAATCTTTGAAAAGATTATCCATCTTTCTCTGATATATCTGGGGAGCATTTGTCAATCCCATGGGCATCACGTTCCAGATATAATGTCCTTGTGGTGTGGAGAAAGCTGTAAACTTCTTGCTTTCTTCCTCCATCATAATCTGGTAGAATCCAGACTTACAATCGAATTTAGAGAATACTTTAGCCCCTTTGATGTTGTTGACCAAGTGTTATCTACTTGGGATATAGTATCCATCAAACTCCAATATGTCATTAATTCCTTTGTAGTTAATAACAAGTCTTGGCTTTCCTCGCTTGATTTCTCCATGATTCCTTACAAGAAATCCCGGACTGCTGTATGGAGAAACTCCTGGTGAGATTAACTTAAGGTCCAGATGTTCCTTAAGTATCTTCTGCATATCCTCACTATCCGCTTGGTTCATAAGGATTGGCTTGAATCTTATGAACTCTTGTTCCTTTCCGGTTTTAACCTTCAGGGATGCCTTGAGCTCGTTCTTGTTCCACCATGCCAAAGGATTTTCATTATAATTCCTTTGGATCTTCTTCTTGATATCTTCGAGTGAAATCTGTTCATCAATGGAAATCTCATTCGATGAATTCTCCAATAAGCTTATTACCTCTGCAATAACTATTGGAGGAACTTCTTCTTCTCCTTGTATCCTGAATGAATACAAGTGATTATCCCATCTCTTGTTGGTCCTTATTCTGATTGGACCATACTGCCGGTAGGATAATAGTGCATCGCCAAATCTCCTTTTATCCACCATTTTTGGATGTCAAAGTTTGGCTTCATCACCATGCTTGCTGCGAAAAAGTGATAGGGATTTTTCGGTAGAATGCCTCTCATAGTCTTTGGACAATAATCTTATGATCACATAGGGTTGTGAAAATAAGTCTTCTTGTCTCATTTCCCTGTGTAAAGCATTTGAATGTTTGTATAAAATTGTTACCTAACAACACATTTGCGCCCGTATCATGGAAATAGATTGGTGGCATCTTGACTTTGTACCATGGGGTACCGCCTGCACCTCCAATCATGATTTTCCCTTACTTGATTCCTCGATTTAGGATAAGAATCCTTTTAGAGAAATCTCAACCTACGATAGCTGGTAAATCCTCTCCAATTTCGTTAGGGAAAACCTCCTATTTTGCAGTACATATTCTGGCGCCTGAATCGATGTAGGCGGCGAAATACTCGGCCTTGTATTCCTCATATATCATTCCATTAGAAATGTATATGGATAATGGACTAGTGGTCATCTGATTCTATATCTTTTATTGGCCACTGTGAACTCCATTCCATCTTGTAATCTTTCCCAAGGTTTGTGATCCTCAAGAAACTCGATCCCAAGTATCATCTGATCTGGGATTCTTCCTGCAACTCCTTTGATAGTCAATTCCATTTCACCCATCTTTAGGGTTCCTTGAAATTTTCCGACTATTGGTTGTTGGAGGTAATATAGGGCATTACATGGAGTGTATTTTCCCTTTGAGTAATGTAATATTATTTCAACTCCTCTCCATCCTTCCAGGCACTTCAGCTCTCCTTGTGTTTCGAAAACATCTGGGACTTGCTGAATTGTACTCGGTCTTTTTTTCTTCCCAACGGCTGCTACTCATTAGCCTGTCTTGTTGGAAAGACATCCACCTTGGCTCAATTTTGAGACTTTAGCTCTTGTTGAAGACGGGTTGATCTTGGATCCTCATATCTATCTCCTTTATGGTTGGAGATTCAATGAGTTCTGGTAGAACTACCCTAGAGAAGTCCTCAAAGATTCTTGAAACTTCAATGAATTCCTTTCTCAAGAATACATCTGAGTGATGTGTATTTGAAAGAGCATAGGAAATCTTGTAGGTGATTGAGTAGGGTCTATTCTCTTCTTTCATCAAATCAATTCTTTTGAAATCTTGATGAAGGGTTAAGACTCGGTTGAAATCTTGATCTCCCAGGTTGTATGCAATTCTTGGATAGACATCGAATGCCAATTTCCCTGCACACAAGTTTCCTATAATCGTCCCAAGGCATGAATCCTTGAGATTTGAGATTCGCTTGTCCAGAATAGCAAGATTGAGAGGCGAATCTACTCCTTCTTTGAAGGTTGCTTTAATAATAACTCTTATGGCTCCGATATGAATCCATGAGAGTGTATTTGCAACTCTCTTTTGACTCTGTTTTTTATCTCTTGTATTTCTTTGTAAGGGATCAATTGCATCTCGATCAAATTACCAGTGAATTCCATCGGGATGGTAAATTCTCCGGTAGTTACTCCGTGGATAATCCGATGTTTTCTGCTGCGAAAACCAATTGTATCCAACACTTTTTCCATAGCTCCTATGGTGAAACCATCGTACATTTGGAGCTTTGGATCTTCTTTCATAATCCTCATTAGAGTCTTATGAGACACCGTAGTGTGGGAGAGGTATCCTGACATATCCTCTCTTACTGTTGATTGAAGAATTTCTTCTTCACTCTGATTCTGAGCTGGATTCACTTCCATCCTCAGAATAGATCTCTTGTTCATAGATGCTTTCATCTGAGGATAGATCCTAAAATTGATACACCTGTATGAGATCTTGATAGTAGACAACTTCTTCGAGTTCGGGTGTTGCCTCGAACTGTCTAATTCCTCGTTTTCGATTCTCTGGGTAGTCTGTTGAGATATGCCCTCTTGCTCCGCATGTCCAGCAATTACAATCTTTAAAACTTTCATTGGCTCTGGTGTGAGCCCGTCTGAAAGTTCTCATTCCTGTAGTCCTGCTGGAGCTTCCCTGATCAGAGCTTGGAAAACTCCGAGCTCTATTTCTACTTGGGTTTGGTCTCTGCCCTGATTTATAACTTCGGGCCTTTTGTTTTGACTAAACTCTTCTTAGTCTCCATGAAGACCAACGATTGCCTCTCTTGATGTTGCTTCCACGGTGGTATGGGTGGCTCTGTTGTTTCTGCCTCTTATGCTTCTGTGGTTGACCTCCAACAACTGTTGGAATGTCATTTTCTTCGCAACATAAGGGAACCATTTTATTGATTCCTCTTAGTCTCTTGTAGTTCTTGTAAAGTGTCGCTTGATGACACTATTCAGATAGTTTGGCATTTAGGAAAGACATCTTTCTGGCCACGGTATCTAAATCATCTGCGCACTTGTATTCCCGGATATGCATTTCTCTCCAGGGACTTGGTATCTTCGCAAAGAATAATTACGAAGCCTCTCTGTCTTCCACCTTGGACTTCCATCGGTACTTGGTGAATAACTTGATATATTCGTCAATATGACAAATATCATGCAACTCGAGGCTGTAGAGGGCTTGTTGGTATCTTCTTCTTTTTTCTTCCTCTATTCCCTCAAAGTAGCCTATGCCGATAAAATGGATTTTGAATAATTTTGCCATGTTATCAACAATTCCTTTCATTGAATCACCAGCTGTTACGTTGTTCCTCATTTCTGGTGATGTCATATCCCACGCGATCTTTACAAATCCTTCCAAACTCATCTCAAGTAGTAAGATGAATCCTTCTTTTTCAAGATCAAGGGTTTCTGCTGCAATCCTCATTGCCGATGCCCAATCATCGATAAGGATTTCACGGTTCTTGAAATCTGGGATGTCCAGATTTAATATCAACCCATATGGATGTATCGGGTCGAGCTGAGATTTTTCATAAGGTGTGTTGAACAGATTCGGCCTTTTGGAACGTGGTCGGGTTTTTATGACTTTTATAGGATTCCCTCATGTGGTAAAATCCCCTATGTGTGGCATTTGTTCGTCCACATGATGTGATCCAGAACTTTCTGCTACGTTGGGATTGACTGGTGGTCTTTGCTATTGATCACGAGTGACCAAGGCAGATTCATCTCATGCGTTCATCTTTAGATCCACAATACCTAATCCTGCGAAGGATTCATTTAGGTCATATAGATCCTGCAGATTTATCCTCTCGAAATCCATTACTTGGTTGTAACAGATTTTCCTTTGATGATAGCAATAAGTTTTTCATCATCAGTCATGCGTCGCACCACTTCGGCTGGCTTCCCATCTAGGTGTAGATAGGGAACGGTCCCGAAATTAATACGTCTCTTTTCTCCGGATGAACTTGGTCGGTTCTCCAGATTATTAACTCTTTTTTGAATATCATGAATGATTTCAAGAGTCTCCTGTTGATTTCTTATCATCGTCTCATTTGGCTTTGGATTTGATGAACTTGTGTCGGTAGGTGATTATGGCGGTTGCTATAACTTTGCACCGTCTTCTGGATTTCCCTAACATCTTCGGAAATCTTAGAAGTATCTGGAAGTATCTCCTTCCACTCCAGGTCTTCCATCAGAAATTATGGAACCGATGGTCATCCGTCTGGTGGTCTGTTAGATCCTCGTGTATCATCTGGTTCACCCTAAGGAGTTCCGTATGATACTCTGCTTGTTTGTTGCACTGCCTCAGCACTTCTATGTCGGCTCCTGCAATTTGTCTTTGGGCATATTGGTTGTTCCAATATGTCACCCTGTGTAAATGCTCTCGAGCATTCATCAAAATTTGACGATATTTCCTGTAAGATATACATCTTTGACATATGTCCAGATCCATTCTTTTCTCGAATGATTCTCCTCACCAATTGTGAATTACAGATAAAACATATAATAAATATAAATTTAGTTCTTAATAAAACCAGGCTCTGATACCATTTTCAAGGATCTTTTTCGAGGTGATACGTGGCGTTGTTACACCTATCAAGTCTGTCTGGAATTTGTAAACAGTTCAAGATCAAGATTGTCTTGTATCTGTAAACAGTTCCAGCATACGACTAGCAAGGTTTCCAGCCTATATACCGTATTTCGGATCTTATCAAAAATCATATGGATTGGATTTATGGAAATTCTTGGAAAATATGTATAGTTTGGAAGTAGCAAAATTGGGTTTTGATATAACACTTCTTAAAGATAATCATTAATTGCAAAAGTGGGTCATAAGGATTTTTTATTATTTGACCAAAATTTTGGGCATTTGGGGACAATAATTTATATTTATGGGTAGATTTGGATAATCAACTATATTGATGGGTATAATAGTTTAAAGTTATATAAATTTGGGTATTTTGAGTGATTAACTCTTTTAAAAATATTTAAAAAGTATTAATATAAATTAAAAATGGAAAAAATTTAAAAAAAAATCAAAAATCAAATATTAATTTGAATCCCCAAAATTAGATCTGCTATCTCCATCTCCAAAGCAACCTCCACCTCTATGTCCACCACCACCAGCTCCACCGCCACCTCCATCGATGAGAACCCTTGCGGACCATGGGTTGTGACTTGAACATCTCTCCACCGTCGTTCTGTCAGCTCGGCCTCGAGTCCTGGGGAGCCCAACCATTGCACACTCATCAACTACTCCTACAGCAAGTCGTGGCGAATCTCTCGCCTGAATACGTCGTGGGAGTTGCTCTCCCCCACCCGCCTCAATTCCTTTCTGCACATTGACGAAATCACTTCTCAACGCGCCGCCCTCAGAAAAGGGATTTTCTAGGGTTTCATGAGGCAGAAACAGTGACGAGGTGATGACGGTGGAGGATTTAACGGACGGTGATGTTGCAGCTACTTTGTACGACGGAGAAAGGGGCACAGAGGTGAGGGTTATTGATGATGGTGTGGTAAGAATGATGCAGGGGTGGGAGAAGAATGAAGAAGACAATCTTCATGTTTTTTCAATTATTTGATTTTTTGGAATTCTTTTTTCATTTTATTTTTATTTCAAAAATAATATAAGTAAACATTTATTAAAAGTTATTCTTAATATTTATTTAAATATTTTTGTTTATTAAAAAGTAATCTAAAAAGTAAAGTAAAATTAAAATATGAATATAATGTAATTGAAAAATTACTAAATCTTAAAATTTTATATTTCTTATTTGGAAAATCATTTTTAAAGTAAATTTTACGTATTTCAATAAATGTTTATGTCATTCAAATAACCCGAGGGGGTCGATGCAAAGTTCCAAAACACAAGGGAATTCATCATATTTTATTCACTTTATTTTAAGGGCATAACAGGAAACTTAGAATAAAATATAACGACGTGAGATTCCATTAAAAAAATGGGGCATGTGATGAATTTTTGATATCACACGTGTAATTCATGCAATTTTGAAAACATAGGGGGATCAGAGCGGATTTTTCAAATCACAAAGGGGTTTGACGCATTTAACCCTATAATACTTAATGTTAGTTTGATATATTATTTGAACCAAAGTCCCTATATCTTCCAAATAAATTTTCATGGTAATTTAATGTTATTTCCTTTTGATTTTGGTAATTCAAACTTACTGATTTCTATATAAAGATAATTATATTTTGCCTCCGATTTTGATAGCTACGTCAATAGTTTAATTATAGACCGATATAATGGAATATTGTCCCGAAGATGCTTATTCTTAAAAGTATTTCTATCTTTTGAGTAATTAATTTCTCAGTTATATTTGACACTCGCTGATGACTGTCACATCACTGTTAACGTAAAACCCTCAAAACTACCATTTTCGTCTCAATTTCTATGTTTTTTGGTCAAATTCAATTGCACATCATTTCATAAAATTATCATAGGAATATGACAAAAAGCACACCAATACCATCAAATAATCCCCATTATAGTCGTAAAAAAACTTCATGACTGTCACTCAAGTTGAAAACTAAATTTCCTCTAAATCATAACCAAATGGCTCAATTTCTCTCGTTTATTCTCAAATTGAAGGCATGATTTTGAGAATTTAAAATATAATAATAACTATTGTGATTTTTATAAACTTTTCAAACTTACAGTCTCCACCCCAGTACTTTTAAAAGATAAAGAAACCCTTCGAAATAAATATTTCAGGGGAGTTTCCCATCGTTGACAACATTTGGTTGCCTATTGGTATCATTCGCAAAGGTTGGTGATGATATTATAACATTTCAAATTAGTTCAGGTACCTATAATACTTAATTTTAGTTTGATAGATTATTTGAACCAAAGTCTCTATATCTTCCAAATAAATCTTCATGATTATTTAATTTTATTTCCTTTTGATTTTGGTAATTCAAACTTACCGATTCTTATATAAAAATAATTATTTTTTGCCTCAAATTTTTGTAGCTATGTCAGCAATTTTGAAAATTTAGACAAAAAAATGACTGAAATTGAAAAAAATTAAAACATAGAAGACCGATATTGAAAAACGAATACTTAATTGTCAAAAAAATGGAAATTTTGTCTTACATAAAAAAACAAAAATTGAAATTATCCCTAACTTCTAATAGTACAATACTTTAATAAAATATTAAATTTATAGTATCACTTTTTTTTTTCATAAGCTTTTCATATGTCATTGAAAAACTCTTTAAATATATATTAATATGTTCAAACTAATTTTAGTCTCAAATTTAGAATGTTATAGAAGAATAATTTTAGTTTGAAAGATTATCTGAACAAAAGTCTAATCTCCATGGTTATTCAATTTCATTTCCTTTTGATTTTGGTAATTCAAACTTACTAATTATTATATAAAAGGTAATTATATTTTGACTTCAATTTTGATAGCTAAGACATTAGTTTTAAAAATTTAGATAAAAAAATGATTGAAATTGAAAAGAAAAAAAACATAGAGGACCAAAATTGAAAAACGAATACTTAATTGTCAAAAAATGGAAATTGTCTTACATATAAAACCAAAATTGAAATTATCCCTAACTTCTAATAGTACAATATTTTAATAAAAATATTAAATTTAAAGTGTAACTTTTTTTTCATAAGCTTTTAATATATATATATATATATCATAGAAAAGCTTTTTAAATATATATTAATATGAAATAATTTTTAATCTCAAATTTAAAATGTTATAGAAGAAAAATAATCAATTCATGTAATTTTTTTCTAGAAGAGTTGTAAATGTAAAGAACTCTAGAAAATTAATAAATACATTAAATTACATTACTATCCTTTATAAAGAGTTTTATTTAATTATAGGACTCTATTTCACATTAATTAAATTTAGTCATGAGGGTAAATTTGGCATTACAAAAAATGGACGAAACATTCATATATATATATATATATATATATATATTGGTAATTAAATGAAATCTTAGGGGAAGAACTAATAGTACCACTTGATCTTCTTAAGGCACCACATATTTTTTTTCATAAAATAAGAAAAGACTAAAATGCCCTTCAGGCAAAAAGAAATTTTCTATTTCCAGAATAATTTTGCTATCTCCAGATCATATTTTGCTATTTCCAAAATTCTTCAAATATTTTCCAATATATTTCATATCCATATGATTTTAGATCCAGATAAGAGCGATCATAAAAAATTGGTATCGGAGCCCAGGTTTATAAAGAACTTGAAGTTATAATTATTATATTTGTGTAATTAACAATTGGTGAGGAGAATTATTCGAGAAAAATGGATTTGGACGAATGTCTAAGATGTATACATTACAGGAGATATCGTCAAAATTTGACGATGTATGCACAAGAGCACCAAGACAAGATAACATATTGGAATAACCAGTATGTTGCAAAGGAACACGAAGGAGCTGATAGGAAAACCTTGAGGCAATGCGACCAACAAGCAACATATTATCTGGGTTTTCTTACGGTAAACCAGATGTTATATGTTGATTTGATGAATTATCAGGAGGCAGCCCATCAAAACCATGATGCCTGATGGAGTGCCCGAGTGGAAGGAGATACTTCTAGATACCTCTAAAATTTCCAAAGATCTTAGAGAAATCTAGAAGACGTGCAGAATTATGGCAACCGCCATAATCATCTACCAACACAAATCCATCAAATCCAAAGCCAAATGGAGATGATGATAAAATATCAGAAGGAAACCCTTGACATCCTTCATGATATACAAAAATGAGTCAAGAATTTGAAGGCAAGACCAAGTTCATTCGGGAGGAAGCGTATAGACTTCGGAACGGATCACTATTTACACCAAGATGGGAAACCAACTGAAGTTGTACGACGCATGACTGATGATGAAAAGCTTATTGCTATTATCAAAGAAAAATCTGTCATAAACAAGTGATGAATTTGAAGAAGATCATTTTGAAGGATCTACATGACCTTGCCGAATCATTTGCGGGATTAGGAATTATGGATCTAAAGATGAATGCAGGAGATGGATCAGCTTTGGTTAATACTCGTGACCAACATCAATGACCACAAGTTGATCCCAATTTAGCAGAAAGTTCAGGATCACATCATGTGGATGAACCAATGCCGCATACAGGAGATTTCACCACAAGATAAGATCTTATTGTCTCAGGAACTCGACCACGTTCCAAAAGGCCAAATCTCTACAATACGCCTTATGAAAAGTCACAGCTCGACCCGATATATCCATACGGGTTGATGCTAAATCTGGATATCCCAGATTTTAAGAATCGTGAAGTCTTTATCGATGATTGGGCATCGGCTATGAGGATTGTAGTAGGAACCATCGATCTTACAAAGGAAGAGTTCATCTTACTCCTTGAGATGACTCTTGAAGGATCTGTAAAGATCTCATGGGACATGACGACACCAAGAAATTAAAAACAACGTTACAGCTGGTGAATCATGGAAAGAAAATTGTCGATAATATGGCGAAACTATTCAAAATCCATTTTATCGTATAGGCTATTTTGAGGGACTGGAAGAAGAGAAAATAAAAAGATACAAACAATCCCTCTACAGCCTCAAGTTGCATGTTATTTGTCATATTGACGAATATATCAAGTTATTCACCGAATACCGATGGAAGTCCAAGGTGGACAAAGAGGCTTCGCAATTATTCTTTGTTAAGATATCAAGTCCTTGGAGAGAAATGTTGATTAGGGAATACAAGAGTGCGGATGACTTAGATACAGTGGCCAGAAGAATGTCCTTCTTAAAGGTCAATTTATCTGAATGGTGTCATCAAGCAACACTTTGCAAGAATTACAAGAGACCGCGATGAATCAATAAAATGGTTCCCTTATGTTACGAAAATGATGGCATCCCAACAGTCATTTGAGGTTAACCATGAAGGCATAAAAAGAAGAAGCACATGAATCATCCATACCACCATGGAAGTAATAGCAAAAAAAAAAAAAAAATAGTCGTTGGTCTTCATGGAGACCTAGAAGAGTGTGGTCAAAATAAAAGGCCCGAAGTTACAAATCAGGGCAAAGACCAGCACCAAGCAGGAGTAGAGTTTCTTCATCAGACTCAAATCAAGGAAATTCCAGCAGGACCACAAGAAGGAGAACTTTCAAACGAGCTCATACTAGAGCTAATGAAAGTTTTAAAGACTGTAATTGTTGGACGTGTGGAGCAAGAGGGCATATCTCAACGGATTGCCCGGAAAATAAAAAACGAGGAATAAGGCAGACAACACCTGAATTCGAGGAAGCTGTCTATTATCAAGATCTTATACATGTGTATCAATTTAAGGATTTACCCTCAGATGAAAGCATCTACGAAGAAGAGATCTATTTTGATGATGGAAGTGAATCCAGTTCAGAATTAGAGTGAAGAAGAAATTCTTCAATCAACGGTAAAAGAGGATATTTCAGGATTCCTCTCCCACACTACGGTGTCTCATAACACTCTAATGAGAATTATGAAAGAAGATCCAAAGCTCTAGATATACGGTGGTTTTACCATTGGAGCTATGGAAAAGACATTGGCTAAGATTGGACTTCGTAATAGAAAGCATTAAATTATCCATAGAGTAATAACTACTTGAGAATTTGTCATCCAAATGGAATTCACTGGTAACCTAATCAAGATGCACATGGTCCCTTATCGAGAGGTTCAGGAGATCAAAAGCAGAGTTAAGAGAGAAGTTGCAAATACACTCTCATGGATTCACATTGGAGCCATAAGAGTTATTATTAAAGCAACATTCAAAGAATGAATTGATTCGCCACTCAATCTTGCAATCTTTGACAAGCGAATCTCAAATCTCAAGAACTCATGTCTTGGAGTAGTTACAGGAAATTTGTATGCAGGAAAACTGGTATTTAATGTCTATCCTAGAATTGCATACAATCTGGGAGATCGAGACTTCAACAGGGTCTTAACCCTTCATCAAGATTTTAAAAGAGATGATTTGATGAAAGAAGATAATAGACCTTACTCGATAACCTACAAGATTTCCTATGCTCTCCAAAATACACATCATTTAGATGTATTCTTGAGAAATGAGTTTATTGAAGTCCTAAGAATCATTGAGGACTTCGCCAGGGTAGTTAAGCAAGATATCATTGAATCTCCAACTATAAAGGAGATTGATATGAGAATTCAAGATCGACCCATCTTCAACAAGAGTCAAAGTCTCAGAATTGAGCTAAGGAGGATGTCTTTCCAACAAGATAGAATAATGAGCAGCAGCCGTTGGGAAGAAAAAAGGCCAAGTACAGCCCAACAAATCTCAGATGTTTTCAAAACACAACGAGATCTGAAGTGCCCGGAAGGATGGAGAGGAGTTGAAGTAGTATTCGATATTACTCAACAGGAGAATATCTTCCCTTGTAATGTCCTATATTATCTCCAACAACCGATAGTCAACAAATTTCAAGAAAGCCTAAGGATGGGTGAAATTGAGCTGACTATCATGAGGATTGTAGGAAAAATCCCAGATCGTTAATACTTGGGATCGAGTTTCTCGAGGATCATAAACTTTGGGAAAGATTACAAGAAGGAATGAAGTTCACAGTGGCAGACAAAATATATAGAATCAGATGACCACTAGTCCATTCTCCATATACATTTCTATTGGAATGCTATATGATGAATACAAGTCTTAAATTTCGACGCCTCTATCGACTTATGAGTTGGAATATGTATTGCAAAGCAGAAGGTTTTCCCTAAAGAAATTGGAGAAGATCTACCAGCTATCGCAGGGACAGATTTCTCTAAAAGGATTCTTATCCTTAATAGACGAATCAAACAAGCGGAAATCATGATCGGAGGTGCAGGCGGAACCTCATGGTACAAAGTGTAAGAACATATTTAACTATGTTTTGATGAGACAAAACCATAGAAGAGTAACCCTCAATCTATAAGCATAACCTATCTTGTAAGGTTACTGCAACGAGGTTACTACATAAAGATACGACAGAGAAAGCTTCAGAGAAAGAATACTAAAGAGAATGGTGAAAGAAGTCTGGTAAACTAAAAAGGATACTGCTTACTGCAGGAAGCTACCCGGAAGAGACTATGCTTAAGAATACTGCAAAGCAGCAAGATACCGAAGACTCAAGCTACCTGATAGAAAGCTAACTAGAAGAGACCACACCAAAACATACTGAAGAATAACAATCTACAGAAGCTTCAAGCCATCTAACAAAGCGAGGCCAAGAAGGAAGCTACAAAGTAAGTATGGGAAGGAAGCTACAAAGTTACCGGTAGAGAGAAGAAGAATGGAGCCAATCAAATGAAGACACGTGGAAAGTGAAAAGCTGGCGTGTATCAGAAGGAGTGCGGTGCATTTAATGATGGAAACCTACCCACCTTTAACGGGTAGATTTCCTATTTTATAAATAGAAGAAGACTGAGATGTAGAGAGATGAAGCGAGCGCAATAGAGCACAGAGAAAAGCTCGCAGAGAGAAGAGAAGAGTGCAAGAGAGAGCTCAAAGAATAAAACACAGAAAAGAAAAGAAGAAGAAAAAGCGCAAGAGAGAGAGCGCAGAAAAGAGGGGGAAGGGCATATAGAAAATGAGAAGAGAGAAAAGAGTGTATAAAAAGATAAAAAGGAGATAAGAAAGCTCAAACACTCTATGCCCCATAAACGCATACTCAGTCACACAGTCGAGCAGCAAGCAACAGCAGTGTCACATGCAAAAAAAAGCCGAAGCTTGCTGCATCCAGTTGAAGAAGAAGACAAACCTTTTAAGGACTGTTTTAGAGTGCTTAGTCAGGACTAGAATCCTGATAAGCTGTCCGCTTTCTGAAGGAGAAAGCAAGGATCTTGAGGGGTCAGATAGGATCCTGTATGGGTCAGTTAGGAGAGTAGGCAAGCAGCTGTGAGCAGCTATGTGTAGGCTTGCTACTTACTTATTAAGTCTGTGTTGTAATAGATAGGGTTATGTAAATCAACAAGATTAACAAATGTTCCCTCTTGAGAAGAGGCAGAGAGGATGTTGAAGGGTTACTCCACCTTCGAACCTCTGTATATCCATGCGTTTGTGTATGCTTACTGTTCTATCTGTATATCTTATGTTAGATGCATGTCTTTCATATTTGGTCTTTTAATGAGAGGAAGCTTCTATCTGCATATCTTATGTTAGATGCATGTTTTCATATTTGGTCTTTTAATAAGAGGAAGCTTTCGCAATATAACTCTGATAAGTAACTTCCCAAGAGGTTACTGCCTCTTGCACCCCCCCCCCCTAAGCCTACTACTACTTGGGACCAACAAGTGGTATCAGAGCAGGTTGGATGAAACGTCTGATCTAACTGATCTATCCAGATCCAATCTTTGAGAAACATCTCTCTCTCTCTCTCTCTCTCTCTCTCTCTCTCTCCCTCACATCAATAGACACATGTGATCAGAAGTGTCACATGTCATTCTTAAAAAGTGTAACTGATGTAAGGACAACAAGCAGCTAAGTAGAACTTTGAAGAACAAGCTGAGTTGTGGAGAAGAGCAGGAAGCTGGTGAACAGCAAACTATGTTCGAGGAACAGGCTGCTAAGCAGGAAGCTGTGCATGAGAGCAAGCTTCTACTTAATGAAGAACAGACCAACAAGTGAAGCAGGTTGCTGAGCATGAAGAGGAAGCTAGTACAAAGCAAAGCTGGAAGTATGAACCATACTGGAACTTCTAGACTACAGCAATGAGCAGACAAATAACCTTGAAAGGAAGTGCTGAAGAAGTCAAGCAAATGGGAAAGATGAAAAGCACACTTTATCAAACAGCTCACATTTCAAAAGGAAGCAAGAAGTCTACTCAGTAAGCCAAAAGAATAACGATGACACGGTATCTTTTTCTATTTTAGCTCTTATATATCCTATGTCATGTTAGCTTCAATTGTCTATATCTGATTACCAAGTTAAGTGATCCTGAGCAATTATTCAAGAGTCAAAGAAAAGAATCTTCAGCTTAAATTATCAAAGGGCAGAAGATAACATGTTTAAAAATTATGGTCACTTAACTTATAAATGAGAAGAGAAGCCTATACGTTAATTTCAAAAATGAATGCTTCAACTTCTCATAATGAAACATTAGGAGTAGCTAAATACATACTGAAAGTGACCCTACATCTTCATGAGATAACCATCAAACTTACTGGTATCATGATTTGTCATATCTAAAGGAGCTTATACTCCAGAAAGATATAGTAAGTAATCACTTGCACACACCCAATTTCCTTTATCCTATGCTCACTAGAAATAATCTTAAAGGAAGCAAACTATCTCTACAGCAACTGTCTGTTGTAAGGAAAGTTTGGGTTCCTAAAAGAAAATTAACCCAAAAAGGACCTATACTCGTATAAGTATCTATGAAAGGATACTCACACTGCAGGTACCTCTGACAGAAAACTACAGGAGACAGCCATCAGACCTTTGAGCAACCAATAAGTAGATTTCCAGGCTCAAAGAGGTCCTACGTATACGAAAGCAAGCTGCAAGGAACCTATCTACAAAACTAACAAGAAGCAGACTCCAAGAGCAACCCATACAACAGAAGCAAGATATGATTGCCACAGGAAGCTGAAAATTCTAAAAGAAGGTCACACCACCTCAGACAATAGGCTACTGAATCCAGGGGGAAATATTTGACGAAGTTAAAGAAAAATGAAGTTCTGACAATAGGATGCTAGACACCAGAGTACTGGATATTAGGTCGCTGGATAACAAGACGATGGATATCAGGATGCTAGACACCAGGTTGCTGGATACTAGGTCGCTGAACACTAGGTCGCTGCACACCAGGACGCTAGACACCAAATTTCTGGATACTAGGTCACTAAACAATCAGGATACTTATCTTCAAGTCACTGGAAAAGAGGTCACTAGTGGGTTACATGTCATCATATCTAGCAGTTACCGAAAAACTCTCGGTAACGTGTGCGCATGAAAAGTGGATCATCTTTTCAGAAGTAGACCACCTTTTTCAGAACCCTAGGATGATTTCAGTCGTGCGATCAAAATCTAAGGGTGGAAAATCAAATGTTGACCACATACTCAAGCAATCACCTCATACAGAGGTAAAAAGTAAAGCTGTGGTAACTGCCAACAACTTTGTTGGAAACCGGCGAAGCAATTAATGAGATCTTTTAAAGATCTAACTCTAACCGTAGGATCTCACAGATCACTCAAAACAGGGAGTATGTCAAACTTTATATATACATACACTCCTTACTCTTTATCTTCATTCATATATCCTCTCTCTTATCCTTAAAACTATTATGGCACCAAATTATTGGAAACCATTCTCTCCATTCTTTCTTAGAAGCACATTCTCTGCAAAAAATCAACCAATCATCTCTCAAATCATGAAAAGTCACCTCTCACGCTTGATTCTTGCTAAGCAAGTCATTCTCAGAAGACTTGATCTTCTAGCTTACTGCCCTCACCTCAATTCCAAAGGACTTGCACCCAAGTTATCCTCTTAGAGGCCGGAGATAGAGTGGAAGGATCCCTCTCCAGTAACCCCAGAGCTTCAGCTCGATGATGATGTCAAAAAGAGGAAAGAAACTGCAAAGGATCATGGAAGATCAAAAGTCTTTCAAAGGTGGAGAAGAGAAGATTCCAGACCTTCCAAGTATTGGATGAATTATGCTTACAAGAGACTGAGCTGGAGAAACAGTAGGAGGAGTTGGTGAGATAATATCAAGAGAGAGGCTGCAGCAAGCTATTGCGCCATGGCTCTCTTCCTCTTCTCAGGACCCTCCTATCAAATTTCCTTCTTTCTCTCAACTAAGCCTCTTCACCTTTTTCCGCTTATCTCCACAATCAAAGAGGAAAATCAACTGGGAGCAAGAACTTGCACCCAAAAGAGGGAAAAACTAAACAGAAGAAAGAAGCTAGCAGCAAGCAAAAGGGGAAAAGAAAGAAAGAAAAGAGCAAGAGAAAGAAGAATGAGTCTAGATAGAATGTTTACATTGTACGCTGTTTACTGCGTTGTATTGTAAATGTTTCATCTATATAAAATATCTTCCGTTCTCTAAGCTCACTCCTTGTGACCTTTCTTTTTGACTTATATGTGATTTAATAAAAGTAGTATGCCCAAGATTTATATATCATACATCTGCTTTCTGTGCTTAAATGATTATGAGCTTTTGATCTCATCTGCAAAATGTTTTGTCATCATCAAAAAAGGGGAATTTGTAAGAACATATTTAAGTATGTTTTGATGAGACAATACCATAGAATAGTAACCCTCAATCTATAAGCATAACCTATCTTGTAAAGTTACTGCAATTAGGTTACTACATAAAGATACGACAGAGAAAGGATACTAAAGAGAATGGTGAAAGATGTCTGGTAAACTAAAAATGATACTGCTTACTGCAGGAAGCTACCCTGAAGAGACTATGCTTAAGCATACAACAAAACAGCAAGATACCAAAGACTCAAGCTACCTGACAGGAAGCTACCTGGAAGAGACCATGCCAAAGCATACTGAAGAATAACAATCTACAGAAGCTTCAAGCCATCTAACAGAGCGAGGCCAAGAAGGAAGCTAAAAAGTAAGTATGGGAAGGAAGCTAGAAGTTACCCGTAGAGAGAAGAAGAATTGAGCCAATCAGATGAAGACACGTGGAAAGCGAAAAGTTGGCGTGTATCAGAAGGAGTACGACGCATTTAATGATGGAAACCTACCCACCTTTAACGGGCAGATTTCCTATTCTATAAATAGAAGAAGACTGAGATGTAGAGAGATGAAGCGAGCACAATAGAGCACAGAGAAAAGCTCACAGAGAGAAGAGAAGAGTGTAAGAGAGAACTCAAAGAATAAAACACAGAAAAGAAAAGAAGAAGAAAAAGCACAAGAGAGAGAGCGCAGAAAAGAGGGGGAAGGGCATATAGAAAAGGAGAAGAGAGAAAAGAGTATATAAAAAGATAAAAATGAGAGAAGAAAGCTCAAACACTATATGCCCCATATACGTATACTCAGTCACACAGTCGAGCAGCAAGTAACAGCAGTGTCACCTGCAACCGAAGCTTGCTGCATCCAGTTGAAGAAGAAGACAAACCTCTTAAGGACTGTCTCGGAGTGCTTAGTCAGGACTTGGATCCTGATAAGCTGTCCGCTTTCTGAAGAAGAAAACAAGGATCCTGAGGGGTCAGATAGGATCCTGTGTGGGTTAGTTAGGAGAGTAGGCAAACAGCCGTGAGCAGCTATTTGTAGGCTTGTTACTTATTTGTTAAGTCTGTGTTGTAATAGATAGGGCTATGTAAATTAACAAGATTAACAAATGTTCCCTCTTGAGAAGAGGCAGGGAGGATGTTGAAGGGTTACTCCACCTTCGAACCTCTGTATATCCATGCGTATACTTACTGTTCTATCTGCATATCTTATGTTAGATGCATGTCTTTCATATTTGGTCTTTTAATGAGAGGAAGCTTCCGCAATATAACTTAGATAAGTAACCTCCCAAGAGGTTACTGCCTCTCGACCTAAACCTTCTAATGTGAAGAAAAGTTTGAAAATTGAGTAGGCTTATTCACCCCCCCCCCCCTCTAAGCCTACTACCACTTGGAACCAACAGAAAGTGAAAACATCACCAATCTATTTCCATGATACAGAAGTAGATGTGTTGTTAGGAAACAATTTCCTACAAACATTCAAGCGATTTACATAGGAAAATGAGACAATAAAGTTTATTTTCATAATCTTATGTGATCATAAGATTATTGTCCAAAGACTGCGAGAAGCAATCTACAGAAAAATGCCTATTAAATTTCGCAGCAAACGTGGTGATGAAGCCAAATTTCGACATCCAAAAATGGTGGATAAAAGGAGATTTGATGATGCATTATTATCCTATCGATAATATGCTTCGAAGCAGAAGGATACCAAGAGATGGGATAATCACTTGTATTCATTCAGGGTATAAGGAGAAAAACGAGTACCTCCAGAGACAATTGCATAATTGATGAAAAGTCTATTGGAGAACACACCGAGTGAGATTACCATTTAAGAACAAATATCACTTGAAGATGTCAAGAAGTAGATCCAAAGAAATTATAATGAAAATCCTTTGGCATGGTGGGACAAGAACGAGCTCAATGCATCCTTAAAGGTTAAACCCCGAAAGAAACACGAGTTCGTAAGATACTAGTCAATCCTTATGAACCAAGCGGATCGTGAGGATATGCAGAAGATACTTAAGGAACATCTTGACCTTAAGTTGATTTCACCAGGAGTTTCTTCATACAACAACCCATGATTCCTCGTAAGGAATCATGGAGAGATCAAGAGAGGAAAGCCAAGACTTGTTATTAATTACAAAGGGATTAATAACATTTTGGAGTTCGATGGATATTACATCCCGAGTAGAGAACACTTGTTTAACTGTATCAAAGGTGCAAAGGTATTATCAAAGTTCGATTGTAAATCTGGATTCCCAGATTAAGATGGAGGAAGAAAGTAAGAAGTTTACAACTTTCCATACCACAAGGACATTATATCTGGAATGTGATGCCCATGAGATTGACAAATGCCCCCAAATATATCAAAGCAAGATGGATAATCTTTTCAAAGATTATTTCAGTTTTATGTTCGTATACATTAATGATATACTCATCGCGTCAAAAAACATGAAGGAGCATCTCAAATATTTGGACATATTTTCAGATGTTTGCCCTAAGGAATGATTAGTGCATTCAGAAAAGAAGACAATAATTGCTACAAGACAGATCGAATTCCTTGGAATTGAGATCGATGAATCTGGAATTATCCTACATAATCACATTGTGGAAAAGATACAAGGATTTCCACATACCCTAAAAGACAAGAAACAACTTTAAAGTTTTCTTGGAGTTGTTAATTTTGTCGAAATGTTTGTTAACAATCTGGCACACTACAGAAAGGTGTTCAACCCATTGCTAAAAAAAGATACAGTATTCAAATGGGAAGATGAACATCAAGAAGGGATAAAAAAAATTAAGGAAGTTTGTAAAAGGCTTCCAAAGCTTGATATACCCCAAGATGAGGATGAACTAGTCCTTTATACAGATGTCAGTAATTATTGGTGGACAACAGTCCTTATGAAAGACACACCAAACGGAGAAATGTCATGTAGATATTACAGTGGTCTATTTACAGATAGTGAAGCAAATCGATGGCACATTATCGAGAATGAGTTTTTTGCAGTTAGAAATGCTTTCAAGAAATGACCTTTATTTCTACTGGCTAAGAAGTTCACTTTAAAAATCGATAATTCGAGTGTCAAAGCTTTTCTGAAAAATAAAATTGAATTAAAACCAGAAAAAGCTAGACTACTTAGATGGCAAGTTGAATGTCAATATTATGATTATGATATTGTCATTATAAAATCTCATGACAATGTTCTTGCAGATTTTTTGACACGAGATGGAAGGACGAGTTGCTAACGAGGTCCTCTAACGAGTAAGACATCATAGGGAAAACCTGGAGAGTCTAGAAAGAGAATTTGGGACGCTATGTCTCAATGGAGAACTTACTAGATGGGTTCAACAAGATGACTAGAGATCCGTCTCTGGACTAATACGAGCATGTGGGTATGCGCACGAACAACTGTTCTCAGCGCTACAAGGGCCTCTTTCCAAACTGAATCTCCAACAGTGCAAAAAGAAGAAATAAGAGAACGAGTCTCTAACCTGGAAGTTATAGATTCAAATACCATAACTACGAGTGTGTAGATGATGCATTCCTTGAGAATGTACAAACTGTAACAAAGGTTGAAGCTTCGGTGTTAAAGCTCGAGTCTTCAAGTCAACCCAGCACCTCTGGGGTAAAAGAGGGAGAGTTGGATCTTAGGCCACAGTCAGGCAAAACTAAGATCCAAACTGACGAGATTAAGATTTCTCCGATGCAGGTTTACCAGAAGCAATAGGAGAAGTTGGTTACAAGAAAATGTATCAATCCAGAGAGAACAATCATTGATATCTCTGGAAAATACCCAAGAGTTGGATGAAACCAGGAAGTCATCCAAACGAAGTACAAGAATGGTATAATTTTGGAGCTTTAGCTTCAATGCGTACCGTTTCACCAGGATTTCCTGAGATTTCAAAATTACCAAAGTGGATTGGGGAAGTTGTGTACGAGACTTGGGCCAACAATCAACATTTGGCCAGAGGAGGTATTCCGGAATTGTATTTCATCAGTGCAGCTCTAGAGCCCGTGAAGAAAGGCTTCCATGAAGCTTTTATTTTATAAAGTTTAGGAGACCAGATGGGAACACCCTGAAAACCATCAAGGTGGCTTCTCCGGAAGAGACTCCCATTTTGGTAGGAGCATTTTCAGAAGACGAAGCTTCTACCCGACGAGCATAGGGACTTTGGGTTTGTCTAAATGAAATGGACAAAGTCAAGTATCCCTTTAAGTTCTTTCATAATTCAGCGAATAAATCTTTCCTTCTGAAATTCATTGACAAGAACGACTACAAGATTTGCACAGGACCTTTTCGAGACTAAGAGAAGAATCCTTTGGGAAAACAAGATCTCGGTTAGCAAAGAAGCCTACCGGAAATTTTGTAATATAACGCATGTTGGCCGGTGGACTGACTGAATATGCTAAGCATGCCTGGATCAAAAAGAGCCCGAGTTTGGGAAAAGATTCTGACCCAAACCCGACCGACTAGAGTGAGGGGCTGACAAGGATAAAGGTCCAGCCCAAAAGAAAAATTATCCATGAGGACCACACAAACCAATTTTTCAAAAGGATCCCCGACAAGAGTAACATGGGCTAAGTCACGCCCAATAACTATCACATGGGATAGGGTCACGGGAAGAAAAAGAAGATTCCTCGACACCATCACATGAGATGAATCACAAGAAAGTAAAGGGAAGACAGCTGGAGATATAAAGACTTCCCAACCACCATCACATGGGTGGAGCCAAGGGGAAGAAAAGAAGGACAACAACGTCTAACCTTTCTTCAAGCTTTTGGAATCCGCATTTCAAGTCCAGATTTTCATCTATAAATAACAAGAGTAGAAGGAAGCTAAGGACATCGAACATTTTCCTTAGTTTTCTTTAGAATAAAAATCTTTGTAATATTTGAGTGTTTAAAAGTTTATGTGTTTATGAGTGGAAGCCTCATCAATGAGAGACTAAACAAGTATTCTCCTCCCAAAAGTAATATATTCCAACTGGTGGTGTTGCGAGCCATCTCACCCGGTGTTGTTGCGGTCAAATAAAAGTATGTAATTTAAAGAGATTTATTAATTTTACGAAAGTATGTTGGGCCTGATAATGATCTATTAAATCAAGATCTAAAAAATAATATGAATAACTCATACATTCAAAAAAAGAAAAAAAAAAAAGGGTGATTGGCCATTATGGCCGAACACTACTATAATCGTTTGGCCGAGGCGGCCGAACGGCTCCACAGGTGTTCGGCCGGCATTCGGCCAAGGCAACCGAACGTCAATGAGTGCTGGGTAATATTGGAAAAAAGGAGAAATTTTTTGTATTGTGTGGTACCTTAGGCTATGTTTGGGAGGGTTTTTTGTAGTGAGGATTTTGGTTTTCCCAGACCGTGATTATTGTTTGTTTACGGATTGAAAGAGATTTCCAAAATCTAGACAAATCTTCCTCTATGTTAATAGGGTCTGCACCTATCAATATATATTTATATTTTATTTAATCTCTATATTTCTAACACCACTAACTTTATTAAAGAACAACTTTTCCATCTTTTCACGTTTTCTCACATTTCTCATCCATATTCTCTCTCTTCTTTCAATACATTCATCTTCTCTCTAACCTTCTCCTTTCTATTATTTCA
Organism: Scutellaria baicalensis; assembly: GCA_005771605.1. Classification (NCBI taxonomy): domain Eukaryota; kingdom Viridiplantae; phylum Streptophyta; class Magnoliopsida; order Lamiales; family Lamiaceae; genus Scutellaria; species Scutellaria baicalensis. Next base: position 20,411,339 of record CM016722.1, on the reverse strand, counting down.
CCTGCATTCATTTTTAAGAAGATACCAGCTAGTCATATGTATATTCTTCTTAAGAAAAATTGCCAAAAATCCTTCTCTTCAACTACATCAAATTATGTTAATTTTTTCTCTCAATATAAGAAGAGTTAGGTCTGATCTGATTTTTCAAAGTTTTAATTTATCTATTTGCTTACCCATTGTACAAAAAATACTGTGAAAGAGGTGGATTTATTAGACTGTGGCTATGTCTGAGTTTTTTAGATATAGATCTAATTTTGCAGATTTTATTTGATTTTTTATTCTCTTTCGACTCATGAAACATCTCTACTTATGTTCATTGCCAAATGTGGTTGACTGTTATATCTAATGAATTTATACATATATATGTATATCTGTTATGTGTATATATGTATCTTTTATCTGATTTTCATAGATTCGATTTAAAAGATTTTTGTGTATTATGTCTGATATAACTTCTCAATTGCAGTTGAAGGGCTCTATTTATTGTATATCTACCACCCGTACACTGTATTAATTTGTTTTCTGAGGTAATATTAGTTTTCGTAAATTGGGTTATTATTTGTGTATATATATTAGCTTTATCAAAGATGGGGGTTCCTCACACACTGCACACATTCTGCACAAAAGAGATTGAAAAATCAGCAAATCGGAAATGTTCACCGAAGATCGTCGGATGTTTATCGGGGATCAGTGATACAGATCGAAATAAAAAGCACTCATCTTCAACTGAATCGAGTCGAGAATTTGTGGGGAGTAGCAAACTTCCGTGTCCAAGAGACTTACAAAAGGCATGTTTACATCCACTAAATCGTTTTTTTTTCCCTCTAAATCTTGACCGATAGAATTTGAAAGCAAATAATTTAGTAGTAATCAGGCTACTTCAGGTGAATTTCAAATCCAATTAACTTAGACATGAACTTATTTGCACATAGAGAACTATAGAAGTACAGTTGAAGATATTAATTGGTACAAGTGTGTGAATTGTGTTGTCTCTCTTCAAGTGCAAACCTCAGTTGTCTTTTTTCTGCCCTTGAGGCTTATATCCACTAAATTGTCAATTTTGTATTTTTTATGTGACTTGGTTAAATGTATAGTTCGTTTGAAAATAGTTGTTCTAATATAATGTTTATTATGATCATAATAGTTTGTTCCTGTGCTTAAAAAAATATGATGCTCATGTATGGTTTTTTATAAATATAAATTTTATAAGGGTTAAAAATAAATTACCATCCAAACTATAGGTCATTTTGCAGATATCAGTGTAATCTTTTTTTTGGGCGTTCGTACTGTATCAACTTTGCGCGATTTGCACAAAATGGTAAAATGACACTTTCCGTTTAAATATTCCGGCAGACTCAAAACGACACCGTTTTGTGAAGGGCAAAAATGTCATTTCCTAATATAATTCACATCAGCCCACACATGTCCCAATTAAAATAGGCACATCAACCCTCATGTGGCATATGATCCACATCATCATCTTCCCCAAAGTTAAAAAACAGGAAACAGGCAAAAAAGAGAAGAAAGTGAAAAGAAAGCTCAAGCCATGGACGATTTATGTTACTGTGGGAAGCGCACAAAAAGGCTCACCTCGTGGACGAACCTGAACCCGGGGAGAAGGTATATAACATGTGACAGATACCGGGTAAGTACACCTTTTGATTTGTAAGAGTGTAGCTTAGATTTCCCTTTTTTAATCGAGTTTGGGGTCGATTATGTTGGCACATTGTATGGATTTTGGGGAATTTGGGGTCGAATTTGGATTTTGGTAACATCAATTTGATTTGTTGAATTTTGCACAGTGAACCCTAATCCCCAAATGTCCAAATTGATATGAGACTGGAACTTTTGGAAATTTTGCTTATGTTGTTATGTTGCTGGAATTTTCACATATGAGGATGAATTTGATTTGAGTCCCTACTGTGTATTCATAGAAATTTGTTTTCAAATCTGATACACACCATTTTGCATGAAATGTTGTTGTGTTGCTTGAATTTTTGTATATAAGGAAGAATTTGATTATAATATGTGTATTATTATGCTGCTGCATTTATCTAGGAATCTTGGTAGTTTTTTTAGATATAATATGGATGTTCATTACTCATTTGAATGCAAGTATAGTGAAAGAATTACATGAAATTGAAGTGGCACCAGTTTTTTGTTGCAGAAAGCAGGGGGTGTAACTTTTTCAATTGGATTGATCCACCAATGTGTGAAAGAGCCTGTCAGATTATTCCCGGTCTATTGAGACATGTGAATCAACTAGAAGATGAATTGCAGAAGAAACAAAAGAAGAAAAAGAGGGAGAAGTGGATATTTATGGCAGCACTTATCCTATTTGTGTTGTATCTTACTAAGTGATTAGGTGAAGTTTCATATATTTTGTCTTAGGAAGAATTCTGGGATCTAATAGCTCTGCAAGAATGTTGAATTATGAGATTTGATTATGGGATTAATGCAGAATTGGTAGAATGTTGAATTATGGGATAGACTAATTTTAAAGTGGCAAGCTATGATATGGTTTGAATTTTGTTGTTATATGATGAATTTTGTTGAATTTTGCAGAATGAATTATAGTAATTTTGTTGTGTATCGGCAGAATGAATTTTGCAGAATGATGCATTATAATAATTTTTCTTGTGTATTTTCAAGCATAACAAATGGCAAATTCATAACAAATGGGAATAAGATAAGTAAATGACAAATTCATTCAACATGAATTGTAAATGACAAATTCATTCAACATAAGATAAGTGAAGGACAATTGTTTACAAAAGCTGTGCAAAGTCACCCAACTAAAATGTGCAAAATACCACCATGTCAGCTGTGCAAAATGTACAAGTCAATCAAAAAGAGCTGTGCAAAAACCCTCAGTTTGACATCACAAAAAAGGGAGTATGCTCTCAATGCTCAATTCCAACATCACTCACAAACATGTTTTTAGAGCTTTTTCCTTTTTTACTGGAAAATCTAACATTAGAAAACATTAGAGGAAATCTGACATACAATAACCAGAAATTCAATATTAGAAAACATATTTTGAGCACACAATGCCAAAATGATAGAATAGTTATAAAGTAAAAACTAACATTTTCAGGGCTTTTGGCAGAGCTTCTTGTCACCCTTCTTACTTCATTTTCTCTACTATGGGCAGACCTTCTGGTCACCCTTTGAGGTGAAGCAATAACAGATTGTTTGGCAGCCCCTTCCCCATCTTGGGATGCAAACAACAATATACCTTTGGTCTTTTTTTGCCTTGCTAGAAGACTTAATTTGATCCTTTGGTGCTTTCCTTTTTGCCACATTCTGAAATTCAACAGAACAGATTGGTGTAAGGATGCAACTAAACAGATTGTATCAAACTCAATCTATGCATACTTGAATAGATTCTTATGTCTCAACAACATTGTCACCCTCAATAACCTTAGCTTTTCCCTTTGATTGTTTAGCAGCTCCAAACTGAGACAAACACATATGGTAATTCATCAATTACTCATCAACAACAGTTCCATGAAAAAAATAGCAATGAAAATGCATTTAACCTGAACAGAGGACTGTGTCTCAATTGTAGATGCATCAAGAGAAACAGATTTTGTCCCAGTGTCTTGGCCCTGCTTTCAGTGTATGGTTTAAAATAGATTTTAGTGTAAGATCAACAGTTTGAAAATAAATAAATGCAACTTATACCTTGTTCAGTGGGCAGCCTCTTGCATTATGATCTGGCTTGTAACACTTGGAAGAAGTCATGATGACCCCCTTCTTCCCCAACTTCATTTTACCATCTTTGTTGTGTTTCTTTGCTTTGGAGGAAGTAGCATCTCTTTGTCCTCATCTGGATCTCTGTTTCTATTGTACTTTCTTGGTCTCCCTGGCAATTTTTCAACTTTGGGTGGATGTAGAGGGTTGAAATGGATTATGGGCCAGTTTGAAGGATCATCAATGGTCCCCAACAGATTGGTGTAAGACTTCATAAACATGCTCTTCTTGTAACATTCATCAACATGATCTTCATGCTTCATGCTAAGGTAGTACATGCCACATATGGTATGTGCACATGGAATCCCACTTAGTTCCCACCTCCTACAAGTGCAAGTTTTGTGGCCTATATGAACCTTAAATCTGGTCCCTAGACAACCTTCAATCTCAAACTCATCTTTACCATTCCAGTGTGAAGTGTAGTCCATAGCCTTCTTTTTGTGTTCCTCTAACACTTTGGTGATCATAGGGCAAATGTCTCCCTCATATTTAACCATTCTGTTCCTTTTTTGGTGAACCCTCTTCATTAGAATCAGCCTTATGGTTTCCAACATGCTCAGTATTGGCTTACTCCTAGCCCTCATGATCATGGCATTGAAACTCTCAGATAAGTTGTTGCACAACATGTCAATCTTGACAGTTCCTCTGAAATGACTCCTATTCCAGTGTTGTGGAGGCCTCTTCAGCAGCCACTTGAAAGCCTCTTCATTCTTTTCTTTCATCTCTACCATGGCCTGGTTAAAATCACTCACTCTTGATGCCCTTTGCTGCTTTCCATAGTAGTTTTTTCAGTGCTAAACCTCTGTGAGTGAGCTTGAAGTTGTTATACAAATGCATGACACAGAATCTGTGTTCACTATGTGGCATCCACTTCTCCACTGCATCTATCAATTTCTTCTGCTTGTCAGAAACAACAGTCCACTCAATGTTATTTTCTATGCCTAAATCCCCAACTAGAAACTCTAGAAACCAATGCCAAGTATTGTCTGTTTCTTTCCCCACAACTGCATAACAAAAGGGAAACACCTCATTGTTTGCATCAACACCAACAGCAGACAACAATACGCCACCTGTAGCACTTTTTAAGTGGCACCCATCTAGACAAATGACATTTCTGCACCCCTCCAACAACCCCTTCTTCAAAGAACCCCAACAAATGTAAAATCTCTTGAAAACAGACACACCATCTACAGATTGACACTTAATTTTAACTGTTGTGTTGGGATTAGACCTTCTAATCTCCTCTGCATACCTCCAGAGGTTAGCATATTGTTCAGCATCCGCACTTGTACCTAACTGTAGTACTTTTTTCTTTGCCCTGTACAACTGATGCTTACTGAAAACCAGTTTCACATCTTGTTGCATGACAGTCATCATTGACTCTATTGGCCACCTAGGATCAGACACTAGTTTGTTCTTATATTTTTCAGCCAACCAACCTGAATTAGCATGCAAATTATGTTGTTTTCTAGGACATTTATGCCTAGGGTTGTAAGTTCTAACAATAACAGTGTCTTCATCCCTCATTTTAGATGCATATATCATCCACTTACATGAAGGATGTTTGCAAGTAGCCTGACACTTTTTCTTATCATTGTTTGGAAATCTGATCTCCCTACCCACCATGATTGAATGATCCTTCACCTTGTTCCTAAAAGTCAAACTTCTGACCTACTTCAAATTGTGGCACTTCACCTACATTTTTTGACATGGTTTTCATCATACTACTACCCACACCAACTTCAGTATGTTTCACCCCACTCACTCCCTCCCCAGCATTAAAAACATCATTTTCAGACACTTGAAACCTACCCCACTCAACATCAACATCAACATTACCATCAAACAACACATCATCATCAGAAATATCAAGTTTACTATCAACTAATTCAGACAAATCAGAGTCACTGCCTACTGAATTCAATTCATCAACATCAGAACTGTCATGTTCATCAAGCAAATGAAAAGGAGTTTCATTTTCATTAAAATCTTCATTCTCACTTAAACCTTTATCTACCCTAACATTTTCAGTGTCATCCTCTAACCTCTCATCTTCCCCATTATCTGATTGACTTAGCTTGTCAAGTTCACCAACAATTTCATCTATCAATTGTTCATCCAAGTCAGTGTGATCAACAAAAATCCCAACCATCCTATTTTGATCAGCAAAATCAACAAGATTCATTGCATCGATATCATTTTCTACTAAACATAGGGATGTGCATTCATTTACTCCTACTTGACTAACATAAAAGCATTTAACATATGATATCCCCAACTCAGTGGCCATACACTGTAATTCAAGAAAAGACATCTCATCTGAAGAACAGTAATCAATATGGCCTATCTCACCCCCAACATAACAATTTTTTCCATGCCAGAATAGTGTAATCTAATGGTGAAAAGTTCAGTGTTTTCTCCTGCCAACATAGAAAACAAATACAAATTATCAACATAGCAAACATAGAAAACAAACACAAGAACCAAAAAACATAGCAACATAAATAACACAGAGAAATGGAAAATTCATATGCTATCCCCTGAGTTTCGATAACCAAAATAACATAGAGAAATGACATTTATGCTAAATTGAGCAAGTTCTCAAACTGGAAACCAATAGAGTCAAATTCACCCAAAACCCTAACCCTAATAAGAGAAATTTAAAATTCAGTTTTTAGCCCCTAAGTTTCAAAATCCAGTTTGCCCTAACCCTAAATGTGTGAAATAAACCCTAAACCCCTTATTGAAAAACAACATCCTCAAGCCCATTGTTCACTTACCATAATCTGGGCAAGCGACCCCCACGTTTGGATCGTCTTTCTGCCTTGCTTTCCACACCATCACAATCGGCAACTAGAACGGAAGGTGTTTCTTGGTTTGGGTGAAATTTTATGGCTACAGTTGGGTTTCTTCGATTTTTTGAGTTAGGGTTTCTCACATATTTTGGGGTTCAATAGATTAGGGAAGATGATGATGTGGATCATATGCCCTTCAGATTGTATGGGCTGATGTGGATTATATTAGGAAATGACATTTTTACCCTTCACAAAATGGTGTCATTTTGAGTCTGTCGGAATATTTAAACGGAAAGTGTCATTTTACCATTTTGTGCAAATCGCGCAAAGTTTATACAGTACGAACGCCCAAAAAAAAGATTACACTGGTATCTGCAAAATGACCTATAGTTTGGATGGTAATTTGTTTTTAACCCATTTTATAATTTGGATATATGTTTTTAGTACGTTCAAATTATAATAATAATTTGAATAAGACAAACGGAAAACCAAAATATACAAAATAGCAATTCAACTGATATATGTTTGAGAATGAATATAACACTTACAAAAATAACAACAATTCAATTTAAATGATATTAGAAAAAATGAAATCATACATACATTATATTGACAATGTTATCAATATTTATCCAATATTACATGATAAAGATATAATATTAATTACAAATTACATTTTTCAATATTTATAAATATAATATATTCAACGATATATTGTCCAATATTACATGCTAATGATATTCAATATTTACTTTACAGAATCATGTTATAATAATAATATTTCTAGTTATTATTTTATTTTAAGATTAAAATGATTTTATTTATTTACCATTAGATGCAACGAGTGAACAATCAAGGTGGTCGTGCTGAAAAAGTTACTTGGTTGAGAGAGAATGAGGCTCAATTTATTGTTATTTGTCATCAAGAGTATCTGAACGGTCATTTGCTCACCATCTCATTTAGTAGGCCAATCTTTAATCAAATTTGTGACAAACTCAATGCTCTAGTTATTGGTCGATATTTTTATAGTGCCGATCAATGTTTGACAAAATGGAAGAATATTAAGAGGGCTTGGAGGTTGTTGTATAACCTTAAACATAAAAGAGGCTCGGGGTTGGGATGAGATCCTGATAAAGAAACAGTAATTGGCTCTGAAGACCAATTGAATTCCATTTATAAGGTAATATAATTTCACTTTACATTTTAAAGTTTTTAACAATAACACTAATTTATACATATGCAAAATTTGATTTAAGTAAACTATATCAATTTAGGAGCATAAGGAGAATCGTTTGATCATCAATCGCGGTCTTCCACACTTCGATTTGTGTACTGCGATGTTAGATATACAAACTATGGACCATTCCTAGCCCCTTACAGAGGAACACGGTACCACGTAAACGAGTTCATACGTAGTGGACAACAAGCTCGTACACCAGCTGAATTATTTAACCATCGTTATTCGCGTTTGAGAAATGTCATTGAGCGGTGCTTTGGCATGTTGAAAAGTCGATCTCCAATGCTGAAATGGGGCATGCCATCTTACTCGATTCCTACCCAGGTCAAGATTGTAATTGCATGTTGTGTTGTTCACAACTTTATCCGAAAATCAGGTCTTTCGGATGATATATTTGAGAACACATCTGAGCATAACACCGATGATGAGCATATAATCTCTAATCTTCATCAAGCGACACAATCAACAATAAATACGCAATCTCAGTTTCGTGATGACATTGCTAATGCAATTTGGGCCAATAAGAATACTTGAAGCAATTTATAACATTTGGGAAAAATGTATCTAGTTTTATTTGTAGCAATATAACAAGAAATTCTGATACAACATTTGTCTTCACTTATTTGACAATGTGTGTTTCAATTGTCTAGTTCTCATAACATGCAAATGTCATTTGTGACATATTTTATTATTTTGTTTACTTTTGGACTGACTAAAAATCATTTTAGTTGGCAAAAATCCAGTCCTCATTAATTTGTTTAACATAATTGTTATCCTTAGAGGAATTTTCGTTGATGAATAATTATGAGATGGTTGCATATGAAAATCAAAACGAATAGCAAGTGGGTGATGCAATATGATATTGTAAGTGAAAATTGTCAAAATAATCATATAGAAAATTTCCAATAATATAACATAAGTAACTGCAAATATTTTATATGTCATATAGTCATTATTTTACCATTTATTTCATTATATACAATTATTAAGTTTAATAAATGAATAAATAAATAAATAAATTCTCACAGTAAATTTGTTATTAAAATTTTATGAATCCAACACCAATTAATATATCTATTACCTATATAAAAGTATGAATATTTCTTACAAAATAGGGATTGCCTAATATATCCTTATTAAATATTATTATTTAAAGTTATAATAGTAATTTAAGATTTTCATACTTAAAATAATTTAATATAAGAATTCTAATACAAAATCATATAGAATTCTATTTTAAGTAGGACTCTAATTTAATGTAGATCATATATTCTTATAAAAGATTATTATATAAGATCTTAATAATAATTTAATATATTTATTTGCATAATTTTATATTAGAATTTCTAATATATATATATATATATATATTACTTTATTATTAATAATTTTATGTTAGCTAGAATCTTTGAATTTTATTTAATAGTTTTATGTTAGAATATATCATGATTTTATTCATACAATTGTAAAAAACATAAGGCAAATAATCATTTGTACCTACATTATATAATAGTTTAGTAACATATCTACTGTTTTTACGACTTCTTTTATTTTTTCTTAAATTTTTTAACATGAGGAAAGACATTTACTCTTCAATTTTAAATGATTAATATAGTAATTTTATATTACAATTACAAATAATATAAATTTAGTCCTTTAAGTTAGATCCTTTCCATTTTTGGTGCATCAAGTAAGCTTTCCAATCTTAGTCGTTTAACTATCGATATTTTCAATTATAGTCCTTTTTTGTAGGAACAACCAAAATTACTTACGTGGTCATCAGAAAATCTGACGTTACTGTTGGAAAATCAGACGTGACAGTCGGAAAATCTAATGTGGCAATCGGAAGGACTAAAATTTGAAAACAAAAAATCGATAATTAAAGGACTAAAATTGGAAAGTTTAAACTTGATGCATCAAAACTCGAAATGGTCTAACTTACAAGATTAAAATTAATATTACCCCTTACAAGTATAACCCTAATTCCTATATAGAATTTTAATAATTCTGGCTTATACATGTAATCTATTGTTTCTATTTGCATGTATTCTTTCAAATTCACCCATTTGGATGCAAAATTTTGAGGAGAAAGATGAAATTCTCGACAGTAAATTCGTCGATGATGTTTGGATAGATATAAATTTGAAATTTGTTACTTTCATTTTGAACTATTTTTTGAGTAAAATGAGTGAATTTAAAATTCACCCCAACTTGAATGAATTTGAAAATGAAAAATCTTAGATTTGTGGGTGTATATTTACTGAGTAAATAATATTAAATAGGGTATGGGGAGTCACTGTTTCATATAAACGGGGCCGTTTCAGGTTAAGGGATTGGTGAGGGCCATAAATACCATCCCATAATTTATAAATGGGGATTCACCGTCTCCATCGCATTCCCCAATTTGATCGGGGAATCCCCATCCCGTTAATGTCAGTACCTAATAGGGATGGTTACCACTTACCGATAGAGAAATTAGCATCCCTAAGCATATTGTGAAATCAATATTCAAGACAAAGTTAAATATCTCATTTACCAAAGCAGAAAAACAGACGTCGTAGTTATGTCTGTAATGCACAATTCGACAACCAATGGTGGTACCATACAATCTATATCTCTTATCCAATTATATTTGTCATTGATGTGTAGAAAAATATGAATTATTGGACTCATTATTCTATGGTTCTAATTGCATTTTGTGTTTTGGCACATATTATTTTTCTACACATTTTGATTATTTTGTCAAAGAACCCCAAATCTCCATTTCTCTTGTTATATGCAGCAATTTAGGAAAAAAAAGATGGAAACAAGGAATGAAGACCGGAGTTGCAAGAAGGCAGACATTGGGTACAATATTTCCACATTGGGTGATCCAATGTGTGAGAATTGAGCCCAACAAAAGCCCAATCCAATTGCCGAGAAGAAATTAGCCCAGCCTATAACACTCATATCTATAGAAGCTGCTAATTAGGAGGAACAGAAAAGGAAAACGCACATTGGATTGGAAGCAGAAAAGGGAAGTGCATGTCAAACTGGAGGATTGGAGGAGGATAATTGAAGAAAGTCAACTGGGATCAAAGCAGAAAAATAAGAGCTGGGAACCGAGAGGGGCAGAGAGGTTCAGAGAGAGATAAAATTCCAGAAACAATTTCTTAGTTTTTCATACAAAATACCATGGAGAAAAACATGTTTGTGAATCCTAAGATGTTTGGCTAATTTTCTTACGCTAGTTCGAAGGGATGTTGATCCGATATTCTTGATTTACTTTGGATGATTAGTAACACTTTCTTTATTTCTATCTCTTGATTGATTTGTGTTGCTTGATTAATTGTTTATTGATATTGCATGATATAATTTAACAGGGCCCGTTAGATCGGATTATTGTATTATCTATTGCTAGAATATAAACCGTAATCCGTAATTGTTGCGAATTTATATTCTCAGTAGCAAGAAACGTTGGAATCGTTAGGGGCAACACATTTCTAGATTACCTGAATCGAGCTTATGAATTTGGGGTCTAGCTCGTCCTATCGACTTAGGGATCAATGCATTCGTCACATTAAATCTGGAGGTCATACCTACTGGGTTGTCTGATTGAATAGGGTCTGTTAAAGAGCTTGTTTTAATAGACTAAACGTAAGGGGCGATTCGGGTTGGTAGAGCTTATTGCTAATCTAGGGGCAAGGGTTGAGAGATAGATTGAGAGAAGTGTTGCTAATTGGTTCATAAGATCAAGAATAGAAGGTGAAACGGAACTGAGAACTAGTGCTCGTTTATTGTTTGATTATCCTTTGTTTAATTGTTTTTTTTATTACTTGATTATCTAGCTTGTTAATTTCTTGGTTCGTCTGCATAATTATCAACCATCCCCCCTTTTTATCTTGTTAACACCATTGGGCTTAATTGATTTTCCCGTTCCCTGTGGGATCGACCCTTATTTGCCATTTCTACAAATTAGTGAAGGTAAAGAGATTCATTTAATTTGGCGTGCCTCGATAGCACGGCCAGTCATATCAATGTTAATATATGTTTTGAAGTGTTAGTTGTGAAGTATTTGTAAATCAGTAAGTCTCATGTGCCTTAGGTGCATGGATCCATGCAACCGGGTCGGATCCGGGTTACCCGACCCGCTTTTTATTTTTTATATTTTTTGGCGCTAATTTTTTTAAATTTTGGTCATGACTTTTACTTATGTTAAGGATACCTTTATGTAATGTTTAAGGATACCTTTAGGTTATGTTAAGGATACATTTATGCCCAGATTTCATACATTTACGTTACGTTAGACATACCTTTAGGTTATGTTAAGAATACCTTTAGATAATGTTTAGGGATACCTTTACCTTATGTTAAGGATACATTTATGCCCAAATTTCATACATTTACGTTACGTCAGACATACCTTTAGGTTATGTTAAGGATACTTTTATGTTATGTTAAAGATACCTTATCCATAACATAGTTGTGTTACACATTTTGTACACAAAGGTATCTCTAATATAACATAAAGGTATCCTTAACATAACCTAAATGTATCCTTAATATAATGTAAATGTATGTGACCTGGAGCGAATTCTAAGGGTATCAACTCAGGATTTCAAATGTATTCTTAACATCACCTAAATGTATGTTTAACATAACCAAAAGGTATTCTTAGCATAACTAAAAATATCCTTAATATAACCTAAATGTATGCTAAACATAAACAAAAGGTATTCTTAACATAACGTGGTATGTAACCTGGAATCGGGATCAAAGGTATCCTTAACATAACAAAAAGGTATCCTTAACGAGCGAATTTGAGTGGATTTGAGCGCATCCACCCAGGCTCGTGGGAGCGCGTGAGGGCGCGTGGGAGCGTGTACACGCTCAAGTCAGGTCAGGTCAGGTGCATGGAACTAGGATCCATGCACCTGATGCACAAAAGTTTTTGTGTTTGTAAATATATATTTATAAGCTCATGATGGAGTGACAATTAACATGACTTAAAAGACGATAAGAATTCAATTGATGAAATCAAATAATTCAAAGATGCTCGACAGGTCTCCACTTAAGAAGCAATGTGGGAAATCTTTGGATTCAATTTATATGAAATATTTATTTCAGTTATCAACTTGCAACTATATCTACCAAACCAACAAAACTTTACTTATTGGACAAATCAAAATTTGAAAAAATATTTTAACTAGGACCATACCTCCAAACCACTGCTCAATTTGTATTTTACAATGTGTCGTATACATATGTTAAGAATTAAATTGATGAAATTAATCAATTCGAGTATGCTCGACAGGTCTCCACTTAAGAAATAATGTGGGAATTTTTTTGATTCAATTTATATGTATTATTTATTTCGGTTATCAACTTGCAACTATATCTACCAGCCAATAAAACTTAACTTATTGGACTAATCAAGATTGGGAAAATGTTTTAACATAGGATCCTGCCTCCAAAACATTGCTCACTTTGTATTCTACAATGTGTCGTATAAATGAAGAAACACATAAATTAATATATTTACAAAAAAAATCAAGATGCTCGAGGAGTCTCTACGTAAGAGCAATGTGAAGAATTTTTGAATTCAATTTATATAAAATATCTATTTTAGTTATCAGCTTGCAACTATATCTACCAAACCAAGTAAGTTTAACTTATTGGGTAAATCAAAGTTTGAATAATATTTCGAATAGAACAATGTCTTCAATACATTATTCAATTTGTTTTTCACAATCTGTTGTATAAGTGAAGAAATGTCAAAATATCTTTACAAAGAATTTCCCGTGCATTACTTATAGGATAAACAAATAAAATGTTGTAAGGAAAGAAATAAAAGAAGTGTGATTGGAAGTAGAAGTATCTTAAATACAGTAAGTAGAAGAAGAAACATATTATCTTAGGTTACTCATGAGTTATGTAATAGGACCAACATCGTTTGAATAATGTACTACTTTCAAAGAAACAATTCATAAAAGAGGTTTTGTTGGAAGTTGATCAAAGAATTACAAGATGTTTGAACGAAACTGTCGCTATTCAAATGTCATACGAATTACGAAGATCATGTGCACCAACATTTGTGAATGTGTTATGGAATACATTCTCTTTAAGTATTGTTTAAAATTTTCAAAAGAGAAAAAGACACCTTACAAGTTTAAAAAACTTTGAAAAACAATATGATTTTTTTCTAAAACAACATGGGAAAAGACATAAGTACATGTGATTTTGTGATTGTTCCTGATTATCACTAAAACCGTGGATAATGATTTACCAAAAAATATAGTTGCTGAAATGTAAAATTGAGATCCTATAACAAGTTCAAGAAATATACATAACCTGAATATCGAACAATATAATTTTTTTTATTGAGAATTACGTTTGGGATAAATAAAGAGGATGCTAGAAGTCAGGGAAAAAAAAAAGGGACGTGATTGAACATACAAGTATTGCAACTTCAGTAGATGGAGAAAAATAAAATTGTACGTTATACCTTCCACCAAAAGTCATAACTTTTTTCACCTTGTATTTATTCATATATTTACTATTTACTGTGCACATGAGACTCTCTTCCACAAGAATCAAACATCACTTCACTTTGGGGAACATGTTGTCCCATGGATGGGTCACATTTTGTCATACCCCATGTGGTCCCATACAAAATTGTGGTAGATTTGTCACTTATTATAGTTTTGTAGTATTTTGATCATATTGGATAATATTATGTTATTTTTATTGTTTGAATTTTTATTGAAAGTGAATGATAGACAATATATTATTTTCAAAGGAACTACTTGGAAACAAAAGGTTTGTTGGAAGCGCTAATCAAACTATTAATACATAATGTTTGAAGTGTGGATATTTCTTACAAATTTTGAATTGTCTAATATATCATTATTTAAGATTATTATTTAAAGTGATAATAGTAATTTAGTAATTATAATAATTTTAAATATTTGTAATTTAATAAATTGTAATACAGTACTTTTGCATTGCATGAACTCTACCAAATCCATCTACACTAAATAATCCTAATCTTATATCCTATATAATCCTAATATTAACTCTATACATGTAATTTAATGGTTTAATTTTATATAATTGCCTAAAATTTCCTTATTAAGGATTTGTATTTAAGGTTAAAATAGTAATTTAGTAGTTATAATGATTATAAATACATGTAATTTGAATAACATGTAATTGGAAAGTAACAGTTTTAGACCTATAACATGGACCTTTTCCAATTTTGGTGTGCCAACTTTGCCTTTTTCAATTTTCATCCCTTAATTGTTGATTTTTTTTCCCAATTTCAATATTTTTTTGTCGGAATAACCAAAATTGTTGATATGTTTGAAATTTATTAATCTCTTGATTATTTGTATTTTTTTCCTAGATTTTGATTTGTTAGGAATTGAAGAATCCGAAATTTTAATCTCAACATTAATATGTTATATTTCATTTAAAAAAAATTTCAACCTCCACGTGCGACGCATGTGCTCCATACTAGTATATATATATTCATATATATCAATAGATGCAAAATTAGATTACAAATACAATCACATGTGTACTAATTACACAACACCCAATAAAGTTATACATTTATCAATATAACAAATTAATCATCTTCATTCATCCAATCGGTACAAAATTCACATTTTTATTATAAAATATTACATTAACCTACTTTTTCCAGCATCGATTTGACATCTACATATAATCCTATCCTACAAAATCCTCAAACAAACATAGATTTATTTATTCACCTTTACTACATAAACCAAAATTTTAAAGTCAGGATTTACCCAAACTCACTAAAATTCTTTCAAACATAACCATAGTTTTGTGTGGTGACTTTAGAATTACTCAATATTATTCTCATTCCATCAATAATTATTGGTAATTACGCGGAATATATACCGCATCCATATCTACCCATCTCCTTGACAGCATGTATCACTGATTTGTAGATCCCATATTTCATAGAGAGGGAGCAGATCTAGAAATGGCGGATGCAGCAGTGGAATTCCTGTTGGAAAACCTCAAGCAGTTGCTTATCTACCACTCTCACTTGATCGGCGACGCCAAGCACGAAATAGAGCGGCTGGAGATGGATCTCCGACTGTTCAAAGCTTTTCTCAGAGACTGCACCAGGAAGCGGCGGAAGGACGAGAGACTCCGTGTGCTCGTCCGTCAGATTCGAGAAGTCGTTTACGACGCGGAGGACATCATCGACGCCTTCGTCACGCAGGCCGCCGAGGGCAAGTCGAAGAGTTACTTTGTCAGAGCTTTTCAGACGCCGGTGAAGCTCAATACCATCGCTATAAGAGTCGAAATAATTGGCGCAGCAGTCAGAGATTATTATGGCGAGGTGAAGATTGACTTCGCTAGTCTTGGGGTCGGAGATGGATGGCCTGCAGAATCTGAGGTGCTTCAATCTTCTTTTTTGATCTGTACTTTTCCCCTTCATCTCTGATTCGATTTTGTGGTGATCAGTTGAATTGGGGATTTTCAAATTTGAATTGATCTCTGGTTAAGATTTTAGGGTTGACCTTCAACATTCACTTTGAATGTGAAACATAACAGAGTAAAATAGGTATACCTTAGTATAAAATAAGCTCACTCAAATTGCAGAAACTGATGAATATCTCCCCATTTTATTCTGGACATGTACAAATTTTCCTAAGCATGTTTATCCAGTCGGGGATCTCTATTATTTTATAAATTATCAATGCAATTAGAGATTTTTTTTTTTAAATGAGGAAATGCATGATTTCTTACTTTGTTTTTTTTTTTTTTTTTGGGGGTATTTGAACTGTTTATTAATCTTATGATGAAAAGATGTTGTAACAGGCTCCCTCAGTGAGACAAGATATTGTGGTGGGTTTTGAAGATGAGGCAGAAATGTTAATAGGATATCTCACTGAGGAAACTCATGAGCTTGATGTCATCTCCGTCATTGGTATGCCAGGCCTTGGCAAGACAACGTTGGCAGGGAAAATTTTCCATGATCCAGGGATCCAATATGAATTCCCCACACGCATATGGGTATATATTTCTCAGGAATTCACGAAAAAAGAAGTATTTCTGAACATTCTAAGAGTGTTCACCAGGCTGACTGAGGATATGTATCGAAAAACTGATCAGGACTTAGCCCAACTAATCTGTTTTCATTTGGAGAAAGGAAAATTCTTGATTGTCATGGATGACGTGTGGACAGCTGAGGATTGGGATAAACTCCAAGTTGCTCTGCCAAAGAACAATAAGATGGGTAAAGTCTTGATAACCAGTCGTAATGAGGAAGTGGCTCGACATGCTAATTGCTATAGAGCTCCCCACAGATTGCGTTTCTTGAATCAAGAAGAGAGTTGGTTGCTACTCCAGTTGGAGGTCTTTGGTGAGCGCAAGTGCCCTCCCGACTTGGAAGTTGTTGGAAGACTGATTGCCCAGCGGTGTGGTGGGCTGCCGCTTGCATTAGTGGTGATTGGAGGCATTCTTGCAAAAAAATCATCAACAGGTGAAACGAGTGCAATGAAAGAAGCTTGGGAAAAAGTCTCGAAGAGTGTAACTACATATCTGAACATGGACTCAGTAGGACGCATGGAAAGGATTATATCAAGAAGTTATGATAAATTACCTTTTCACTTAAGAGCGTGCTTTCTTTATTTTGGGATGTTTCCAGAGGACTTTGAGATTCCGGCTTGGAAATTGATAAGAATGTGGATTGCAGAAGGATTCATACAACAAAAGACCAGCGGTATCAGCCTGGAGGAAACTGCTGAGAACTATTTGGAGGAACTTATCAGCAGGAACTTGGTTAGAGTTGACAAGATAAAGCCTGATGGTAAAGTTAAAACATGCCGCATTCATGACATGCTACGTGATTTTTGCATACTAGAAGCTAGAAATGAAGGGGAGAATTTCCTTCAAGAAATGAAGAGGTCTCGTGATGGAGGTTTTGAACCTCCGGTGTCTGATGTACACAATTATCGTCGTCTATGTATCCATTCCAATGTCGTGGCCTTTTTGAGTTCAAAACCTTATGGTCCTCGTGTGCGTTCATTTGTTTGTTTCTCCAAGGAAGATATTAACTTACCCCCAGAAAACAGTTCAGCCATCCCTGCTGCTTTCAAATTGCTTAGAGTGTTAGATGTCAATCCCATCAGACTCCCCAAAATTCCTAGTGACCTGTACCATTTGGTTCATTTGAGGTACATTACCCTGTCCTTCAATTCAGCAATTCTTCCTGCAGCCTTCACCAAACTTTGGAACATACAAACTCTTATAATTGATACAACATCGCGTACGCTTGACATTAAAGCTGATATCTGGAAGATGATTCAGTTAAGGTATTTGAAGACAAATGCTTCTGCTATTTTGCCAAAGCAGAGTAAATCTAGTAAAGGAGTTGCAAAGCTTCAAACACTGGGTACAATCTCACCACAAAACTGCACTAAAGAAGTTTTTGCCAGGACTCGTGATTTGAAGAAATTGGCAATTCGTGGACGACTATCCTTTCTGTTAGATGGCAGGGCTGGATCATTTGATAGTTTGCAGGATTTAAACAATCTTGAAAAGCTGACACTACTAAATGATGTGTTTCCCAGTCCGGCTTCAGAAGGCCGATTGCAGGGGCTTCCTCCACATTATACATTCCCGCCGCAGCTGAGGAGCCTAACATTAGCTGATACTTTTCTCGATTGGAGTCATATGTCTGTTCTAGGTTTTCTGTTAAACCTGGAGGTGCTCAAGTTAAAAGATAAAGCATTCATGGGGCCGACCTGGATAGCAAGTGATGGAGGCTTCCGCAATCTTGAAGTCTTGCAGATTGGACGCACAAATTTGGTCTTTTGGGAAGCATCAGCACATCACTTTCCAAGGCTTAAGCAGCTTGAGCTCCTATGCTGTGAGGATCTTCGTGAAGTTCCATTTGGGCTGGCCGATATACCAAGCCTCCAACTACTGAAATTGTACCGGTCTAAATATGCAGCTGCTTCTGCTAAGAAAATTCACGAGGCAAAACAAAAGAAGCTGGAACAGCAAACCTCCAAAGTCAGCATATTTGAACTCTCTATTTTCCCTCCTGTTGTTGATCAACTTTGATTCTAGCCTGACAGGTAACTAAAACATTCAAGTAGTAATTTGTTGGGAGTTTTATGTCCTTTTCTCTATGTTCATTGGCTTATGTATTGCATTTTCTCTTTTAACCTTACCATGATACATGATCTGTCCTCTATAATAATTTCAACTGTCCTATGCTTGTTTCAAACTTTACAAGACTTTCATTCGTCACAGTTTCTGAATATCTTTGATGTGACATACTTCATATGCTACTCTGAATTGATCTGCAACATAGCTATTAACACCACTTAGTGAAATTTATAGGAATTTTAAGGCAGGATTAACTGATATTTCTTCCTTCGACATTTGGATTATTCAATAGTTAGTATTCTTTTCTGAAGTGGTAAGAAACCTTGAATAGTTGAATACACTCATCTAAATGATGGAGAAATGGAGATAACCTTCTTGATTTCCAATAGTGAGATTAGATATATAAACTGAATATTTTCCGACCATTATTCTGGTATATTGAGGTCTTTGATGAACAAACTTACACGGCCGACCACCCTGTCCCTACCCCTCTTAACTCATTTTTTACAAAGTAATGAACAACTTGTGATTGTGCAGGCATATGTGATGTATCATAGAAAGCTTTCAATGACACAGAATGGAATCTTCTGAATCTGACTCGAAGTCTATCTTGCTGCATGCTGCATTTTCACTCTGTATATTATGCTAAATGGTATCAACGCTGGTTATTTGCACTAGCGCGATTTTGACTTTGAGTCTTGTGAGGTTGTAAAATACTTAGTTGCTGTATCATTATGATGCTGTCATCAAAACAAATAGTTCATATGATTGAAGATATCAGTGTATTGAAATCATTTAAATGAGGCCTCCTTAGTTGGTCAAGAATGACATTTTTAGTTGTACGAGTATCTGCACGTGCGTCTCATGTGCAGGATGAAATTTTTAAGATTATATTACTATTAACCTTAAATAATATTTTTATAAGGATATACAATCTATATTAAATTAAATTAAATTTAAAAAAAATCTATATACTAAATTACAGTTCTACTCATAATAAAATTCTATATGATTTTGATTTATAATTCTAATATAAAATTATTTAAATATGAAAATCATAAATTATAATCTTAAATAAAATATTTAATAAGGATATATTCGACAATCCATATTTTGTAAGAAATATTCATACTTTTATATAGGTAGTAATAGATATGCTTAGTTACTCTATTCCTTTGCAAAGTCACATTTGAATAATTTAAGGGCTGATTACATTACAAAACATGAACTTAGGGTCAAGTTTCAATTGCAACATAAACTTTTAATTATAACACCAAAAACACGCAACTTAACACTTGTTTTAATTAAGAACATGTTTGGATTTTTCGGGCTTCAATTGCTAACAAGGAGCTCAAATTTTATAAGTTAATTATTGACATATATCTTTATATGTAGATGATGACTGATTTGCGACATGTTTGAATTTTTTGGACTCCAATTGGTTACGTGGAGTTCAAATTGTTTAAATTAATATTGATGTATAAATTTACTTTTGGATGATAATTGTATTTAAAATTATATTTTGACAATTTACAGGTATAATTTGGGTTTCACATCAGGAATTGGAGTTTGAAAAAAATCTAAACATGTCTTGAATTGAAACAAGTGTTATGTCTTCACCAAGGGTCTCCCTAAGCCTCTATTTGAATGTTTTAGATCCAAACTTCGTGTTGGACCAAATTCCACGCTTAGTTTACGGGGGGTATTAGTGATATTACATAATCTTTGTATTTTAGGAATAGATTTTTGTAATCTCTTGTGTACATATCTTGTAATGTCTTTATATAGTGTAAATATATCTCTCACCCATTTAGTGGTAATCAAAATACTTCTCACAAGCAGCAATATAAACTTTCTTATGTTGAATATCAAAACATACATAGCCCTTGTGATGAAGACTGTAACCCAAGAAGATGCATTTGCTTGATCTGAACTGGAATTTGTGATCATTATATGCCCTCAAATAAGGATAACATGTGCAGCCAAAAATCCTAAGTGTAGACAAATCAGGTTGATTTCCAAACAATTTAAGAAAAGGACTTTGATTCTGCAACACTTGACTTGGAAGTCTATTGATAAGGTATACTGAAGTGTGAAAAGCATGCCACCAGAATTTAAGAGGTAGATGAGCTTGAGCCAATAAAGGCAACCCCATCTCAACAATATGAAGGTGCTTTCTCTCAACTTTGCTATTTTGTTGATGTGTATGTGGACAAGGATGCTGAAAATGTATACCTAACTTAGCAAAAAATGGAACAAGAGACCTGTATTCTCCACCCCAATCAGATTGTATGCACTTAATCTTGCTTCCAAATTGTCTTTCAATCATTGCATTAAATTACACAAATACACTGTAAACCTCTGATTTGAGTTTAAGTGGAAAGATCCATGTATACCTTGTATAATCATCTATGAAGTGCACATAATACTTAAACCCGTCATAAGAAGTCACATGGGAAGGCCCCCACAAATCATTGTGAACAAGTTGAAAAGGAGCACTTGATTTATTTGATGAAGAATAGAAAGATCCCTGATGCAATTTTCCAAGTTTACAAGCATCACAAAACTCCAAATCTTTATTGCTAAAGGGAACATTTATAGAATGTAATACATGTGATAATACTGAAGTACAATGATGGTCTAGCCGTTTATGCTTTTAAGATCAACTTTACTAGTGACATAACAAGTAGGTGAACCACCTTTATTCAAAGTAGGAAAAATAGCAGCACCTTTATTCTGTTCTCATCTAAACAGGAAACTGCAACACCTTTATTCTGACTTGTAGACATAGCCTCACCTTTATTAGCTGTCCTATGCTTGAAAAACCATGAGAAATTCAATTGATACTTTTGAGAGGTCCACTTATACATTCGAGAAAGTGGAATGCATTTCTTGATATCGCTATCGAAAAAGAAGGGATTAGCTTGATTCATGTTACAATCCATCTTTAAGACTGCCTTGGAGAAGAACTTGACTTGTGACTTTGTCCTCAACAAAACAACCATTGTTGTAAAATTGAATGATCACATCATTATCTCTAGTGAATTGAGAGACATTCAATAAATTCTTGGTTATTTGAGGCACATATAATATATCATTTAGAAGCAAATATTTATTTGCATCTAAAGCTTTTAGAGTAGAATAACCAACATGTGATATAGGCAATCAAGATCCATTACCTACTGTGACTTCAGTTGTGCCATTATAATAAGTTTTGAGGGAAAGATTCTCCAAGTTTGCTGTTATGTGACTTGTGGCACCACTGTCAAAATACCAGCTATTATCATGAGTAGGATTGGTAGAGGTATGTGCCACAAGAGCTTGTGAATCAGATCCAATATTAGAAGATGCATCTACACCTGTAAAGCTAATGTCAAACCTTTTGTAACACTTGATAGCAGTGTGTCCAGGACATCCACACAATTGACACAGAGGTTTGTTTGCACTTTTAGATCCAAAACGTCCTCCTCCTCGAGCTCTAACCTCTATTAAATCTGCCACCTCGAGAGGAAAAACCACGACCATATACTACATTGGCAGATGGATTAATAGGAGTAGATGATTGAGTGACCAGTGCATTATGCACTTGATTATTTGCTTGTAGCCGCATCTCATGAGTTTACAAAGCAAACTTAACTTCAGATAATGTAAGAGGATCATTTTTAGAGGTAAGATTGACTATCACTGATTCAAATTCAGATCCAATGCCACCAAGAATATACAGGATTAATTCTTTATCAGAAATACTTGTTCCAACAACAATTAATTCATCCGCAATTGATGTCATCATAAGATTAAACTCATTAATTGATAGATCTACTTTCTTAAGAGACTGTAGTTGAAATCGAAGTTGTAGACTACGAGCTTTCGAATTAGAGTGAAACAAAGACTCAAGAGTACTCCATACCTCGTACGATGTGTGACATCTACTCAAATGACCAAATATCGAGGATCCAGCTAAGAAGAAATTGATCCTTACGCATCCACAATACATACTCCGGATTGATTGTAACTGTAGACATCGAAGCTGAAGAAAGGACTTCTGAAATGATTGGAGCAGCTTTTGATCCAAGAAGGATACCGTCAAATCCTTGTGCTCGAACAACTAAAAGGATTTGTACACGCCAGAATCCATAATTGTTCCGATCTAAGCGAATTGATAGAGGAACAAAATGTGGTGGCACAATCGTAGTTTCCATTTAAAAGAAGCTGGAAAAAAAAAATCAGTGATAGAAGCTGAGAAAAGGCCGGAGAACCGTTGCCAATTCAATTAGAATGGCCGGAGAACCTGGAAAACTGTCGCCAAAGCAAGTAATTGGTCGGAGAACTGTCGCCATCTAAAAAGCTTTTTAAAAGAAGATCGCTGGAATCTCTGATCGGCCGGAAGTAACCGTCGCCGGAGAAAACTTGGCTCTAGATACCATGTTATTATCAATTGTAGAAATAAAAAAATATCTTCATTATTGAATAAAAGAGTGAATATGTGTACATATATATAGTACTAGTATGGAGCACATGCGTCGCACGTGGAGGTTGACTTTTTAAAAAAAAAATGAAAAATAACATATTAATGTTGAGATTAAAATTTCGGATTCTTCAATTCCTAACAAAGTAAAATCTAGGAAAAAAAATACAAATAATCAAGAGATTAATAAGTTTCAAGCATATCAACAATTTTGGTTATTCCGACAAAAAAATATTGAAATTGGGAAAAAAAAATCAACAATTAAGGGATGAAAATTGAAAAAGGCAAAGTTGGCACACCAAAATTGGAAAAGGTCCATGTTATAGGTCTAAAATTGTTACTTTCCAATTACATGTTATTCAAATTACATGTATTTATAATCATTATAACTACTAAATTACTATTTTAACCTTAAATACAAATCCTTAATAAGGAAATTTTAGGCAATTATATAAAATTAACCCATTAAATTGCAGGTATAAAGTTAATATTAGGATTATATAGGATATAAGATTAGGATTATTTAGTGTAGATGGATTTGGTAGAGTTCATGCAATGCAAAAGTACTGTATTACAATTTATTAAATTACAAATATTTAAAATTATTATAATTACTAAATCACTATTATCACTTTAAATAATAATCTTAAATAATGATATATTAGACAATTCAAAATTTGTAAGAAATATCCACACTTCAAACACTATGTATTAATGGTTTGATTAGTTTCCAACAAACCTTTTTTTTCCAAGTAGTTCCTTTGAAAATAATATATTGTCTATCATTCACTTTCAATAAAAATTCAAACGATTATTCTTGTAAATAACCAAAAGAATTTCTCCAAGAATTTAATATTATTTAATACAAGAGGAAATAGCCCACTATACCACATTTCTTATAATTTATGACAAAAATAACATAATATTATCCAATATGACCAAAATACTACAAAACTATAATAAGTGACAATTCTACCACAATTTATGGGACCACATGGGGTATGACAAGATGTGACTCATCCATGGGACAACATGTTCCCCAAAGTGAAGTGATGTTTGATGTTTGATGACTTTTGGTGGAAGGTATAACGTACAATTTTATTTTTCTTCATCTACTGAAGTTGCAGTACTTGTACGTTCAATCACGTCCCTTTTTTTTCCCTGACTTCTAGTATCCTCTTTATTTATCCCAAACGTAATTCTCAATAAAAAAAATTATATTGTTCGATATTCAGGTTATGTATATTTCTTGAACTTGTTATAGGATCTCAATTTTACATTTCAGCAACTATATTTTTTGGTAAATCATTATCCACGGTCTTAGTGATAATCAGGAACAATCACAAAATCACATGTCCTTATGTCTTTACCCATGTTGTTTTAGAAAAAAATCATATTGTTTTTCAAAGTTTTTTAAACTTGTAAGGTGTCCTGTTCTCTTTTGAAAATTTTAAACAATACTTAAGAGAATGTATTCCATAACACATTCACAAATGTTGGTGCACACGATCTTCGTAATTCGTATGACATTTGAATAGCGACAGTTTCTCTCAAACATCTTGTAATTCTTTGATCAACTTCCAACAAAACCTCTTTTATGAACTGCTTCTTTGAAAGTAGTACATTATTCAAACGATGTTGGTCCTATTACATAACTCATGAGTAACCTAAGATAATACTCCCTCCGTCCCCCTTATCTTTGCCACGGTTTGACCGCACGGAGTTTAAGAAAAAACTGTTGACTTTGATGTGATGTGTTATTTTAATGTTTTTGAGTGGCAATTTTGTAATTAATGTGTGTTTTTTGAGTGCAAAAGTTGTAAAATGAAAGAAATGGAAGGGTAAGGGAGTAAATTTTTCTTTGCCATTTTTGGGCTGACAAAGTTAGCTGGGACATCCAAAAACAGAAAGTAGGCAAAGATGGCAGGAATGGAGGGAGTATGTTTCTTCTTCTACTTACTGTATTTAAGATACTTCTACGTCCAATCACACTTCTTTTCTTTCTTTCCTTACAACATTTTATTTGTTTATCCTATAAGTAATGCACGGGAAATTATTTGTAAAGATATTTTGACATTTCTTCACTTATACAACAGATTGTGAAAAACAAATTGAATAATGTATTGAAGACATTGTTCTATTCAAAATATTATTCAAACTTTGATTTACCTAATAAGTTAAACTTAGTTGGTTGGGTAGATATAGTTGCAAGCTGATAACTAAAATAGATATTTTATATAAATTGAATTCAAAAAATTTTCACATTGCTCTTAAGTAGAGACTCCTCGAGCATCTTGAATTTTTTTGTAAAGATATTAATTTATGTGTTTCTTCATTTATACGACACATTGTGGAATACAAAGTGAGCAATGTTTTGGAGGCAGGATCCTATGTTAAAACATTTTCCCGATCTTGATTAGTCCAATAAGTTAAGTTTTATTGGCTGGTAAATATAGTTGCAAGTTGATAACCGAAATAAATAATACATATAAATTGAATCAAAAAAATTCCCACATTACTTCTTAAGTGGAGACCTGTCGAGCATACTCGAATTGATTAATTTCATCAATTTAATTCTTAACATATGTATATGACACATTGTAAAATACAAATTGAGCAATGGTTTGGAGGTATGGTCCTATGTTAAAATATTTTTTCAAATTTTGATTTGTCCAATATGTAAAGTTTTGTTGGTTTTGTAGATATAGTTGCAAGTTGATAACTGAAATAAATATTTCATATAAATTGAATCCAAAGATTTTCCACATTGCTTCTTAAGTGGAGATCTGTCGAGGATCTTTGAATTATTTGATTTCATCAATTGAATTCTTATCATCTTTTTAGGTCATGTTAATTGTCACTCCATCATGAGCTTATAAATATATATTTACAAAGACAAAAACTTTTGTGCATCAGGTGCATGGATCCTAGATCTATGCACCTGACCTGACCTGAGCGTGTACACGCTCCCACGCGCCCTCACGCACTCCCACGAGTCTGGGTGGATGTGCTCAAATAAACTGAAATTCGCTCGTTAAGGATACCTTTTAGTTATGTTAAGGATACCTTTGAAATCCTGATTCCAGGTTACATACCACGTTATGTTAAAAATACCTTTTGTTTATGTTAAGCATACATTTAGGTTATGTTAAGGATACCTTTAGTTATGTTAAGAATATATTTTGGTTATGTTAAACATACCTTTAGGTTATGTTAAAGATACATTTAGGTGATGTTAATGATACATTTGAAATCGTGATTCCAGGTTCCTTTGAAATCCTGAGTTGGTACCCTTAGAATTCGCTCCAGGTGACATACCTTTACGTTATATTAAGGATACATTTAGGTTATGTTAAGGATACCTTTATGTTATATTAGAGATACCTTTGTGTACAAAATGTGTAACACAATTATGTTATGGATAAGGTATCTCTAACATAACATAAAAGTATCCTTAACATAACTTAAAGGTATGACTGACGTAACGTAAATGTATGAAATTTGGGCATAAAGGTATCCTTAACATAAGGTAGAGGTATCCCTAAACATTACCTAAAGGTATTCTTAACATAACCTAAAGGTATGTCTAACGTAACGTAAATGTATGACATCTGGGCATAAAGGTATCCTTAACATAACCTAAAGGTATCCTTAAACATTACATAAAGGTATCCTTAACATAAGTAAAAGTCATGACCAAAATTTAAAAAAAATAGCGCCAAAAAAAAAAAAAACGGGTCGCGTAACCCGGATCCGACCCGGTTGCATGGATCTATGCACCTGAGGCACAGGAGACTTACTCATTTACAAATACTTCACAACTAACACTTCAAAACATATCTTAACATTGATATGCCAAATATAATTGGATAAGAGATATAGATTGTATGGTACCACCATTGGTTGTCGAATTGTGCATTACAGACATAACTACGACGTCTGTTTTTCTGCTTTGGTAAATGAGATATTTAACTTTGTCTTGAATATTGATTTCACAATATGCTTAGGGATGCTAATTTTTCTATCGGTAAGTGGTAACCATCCCTATTAGGTACTGACATTAATGGGATGGGGATTCCCCGATCAAATTGGGGAATGCGATGGAGACGGT
The DNA here is from genome assembly GCA_005771605.1 of Scutellaria baicalensis. NCBI lineage: Eukaryota > Viridiplantae > Streptophyta > Magnoliopsida > Lamiales > Lamiaceae > Scutellaria > Scutellaria baicalensis. Next base: position 20,383,833 of record CM016722.1, on the reverse strand, counting down.
GAATCCCCATTTATAAATTATGGGATGGTATTTATGGCCCTCACCAATCCCTTAACCTGAAAACGGCCCCGTTTATATGAAACGGTGACTCCCCATACCCCATTTAATATTATTTACTCAATAAATATACACCCAAAAATCCAAAATTTTTCATTTTCAAATCCATTCAAGTTATGGTGAATTTTAAATTCACTTATTTTACTAAAAAAATAGTTCAAAATGAAAGTAACAAATTTCAAATTTATATCTACCCAAACATCATCGACGAATTTACTGTCGAGAATTTCATCTTTCTCCTCAAAATTTTGCATCCAAATGGGTGAATTTGAAAGAATACATGCAAATAGATAATAGATTACATGTATAAGCCAGAATTATTAAAATTCTATATAAGAATTAGGGGTTATACTTGTAAGTTAGACCATTTCCAATTTTGATGCATCAAGTTTAAACTTTCCAATTTTAGTCCTTTAATTATCGATTTTTTTTTTCAAATTTTAGTCCTTCCAACTGCCACATTAGATTTTCCGACTGTCACGTCTGATTTTCCAACGGTAACATCAGATTTTTCGATGACCACGTCAGCAATTTTGGTTGTTCCTACAAAAAAGGACTAAAATTGAAAATATCGATAGTTAAACGACTAAGATTGGAAAGTTTACTTGATGCACCAAAAATGGAAATGACCTAACTTAAAGGACTAAATTGATATTATTTGTAATTGTAATATAAAATTACTATATTAATCATTTAAAATTGAAGAGTAAATGTCTTTCCTCGTGTTAAAAAATTTAAGAAAAAATAAAAGAAGTCGTAAAAACAGGAGATATGTTACTAAACTATTATATAATGTAGGTACAAATGATTATTTGCCTTATTTTTTTACAATTGTATGAATAAAATCATGATATATTATAACATAAAACTATTAAATAAAATTCAAAGATTCTAGCTAACATAAAATTATTAATAATGTAAATATAATATATAATATATATATATATTAGAAATTCTAATATAAAATTATGCAAATAAATATATTAAATTATTATTAAGATCTTATATAATAATCTTTTATAAGGATATATGATCTATATTAAATTATAATCCTACTTAAAATAGAATTCTATATGATTTTGAATTAGATCTGATATTAAATTATTTTAAGTATGAAAATCCTAAATTACTATTATAACCTTAAATAACAATATTTAATAAGGATATATTAGGCAATCTCTATTTTGTAAGAAATATCCATACTTTTATATAGGTAATAGATGTGAAGCTGCAGACTTAACTAACTAATAACAGCCTAAGCTGATGTGTACAATGCATGCATACATATATGCTTACATATCACAACAGTCAGAAAATATATGTACTGATATTTCCATCGAAACTGATATATCAATCGAAATTTTCGTAAAATCAAGATACCAATAAATCCACCGAAACAGATATTTTCATCCTAAACTATTGATCATTCCATGAAACGGGAATCCGAACTTGAAGATCATAGTTCCCATAATCCTGTTGGTCCTCTTGTATTGATCGAACGGAACGCATAGCGGATGGGTTGCAATCATCGAGCTCTATCAGTTGAAGAGTTGGGATATCTCCAATTTCACAAGGGATCTCTTGCAATTTGTAGCAGTGTCGGATAATTAGGCGCTCGAGCAAAGGGAAGTTGGTCTCATCGGCCAACCAGTTCTCGACATCCATGTCCTCAAGTAGCAGAAATTTGAGGCTGTTGAATTGCTGCTCCTCCTCCAGTTTCCATTCCGGGCCTCTGAAGGAATAGTTCTGTAATTTGAGCACTTCAAGATTCGGCAATCGTGCAATCAACTTGGTATAGTCCCACGAAAATCCACAACCGCTCAAACATAACTTCCTAAGGCTAGGAGGGAAAGCCGGAATGGATGATAGAACTTGCGACCCAAAATCAGGTCGCACGACTACACATTTTAATGATTCAAGGTGACGAAGAATGTGAAGGTGACTTAGAAAGCTGAAGTTTTCAGAACCATCGTGGGCCGGTGATTCAATCCGGACCCCTAACGTCTTGAGATTGGGGATGGCCTCAAGAACCAGTGGGGTACATGTATGGGAAGTCACATCCGAAAGTGTTAAAAGGTTTTCTAGGAGACGAACGCCATCTCCCAACGGAGATGGCAGGTCTCCTCCCATGAACTGCAGATGCCTCAACTCTTTCATATTCCAAATCTCCACCGGTAGATGCAATCGATCTCCAGAGTATTTGGTGCTTAGATTTCGAAGAATGATCAAGAACTGAAGATTATGAAGCTTGAAAATGGAGGCTGGGAGCTCCCCATTGTACGTGAAAGCAAGATATCTTAACTGCACCGATTTCAGGATCTCCAGTGGGAAACTGTAGAAGTGAATGTTAAGAGCATCGAGCACCCTGAGCAGCTTGAAATCCAACCACATGCTCAACTGGTGTTGATAAATCGGGCCGCTATAAAGAACAGAACGGGCCATTGCAACCCATTTCTTTGTGTTATATTTCTCCAACTCTTTCTTCCCAAAACAGATGCTTTTAAGAATGCACAACCGGCGTTGAGCAACAGCTTCTTCCAAAAATGCCTTACTCTGCTTATTTATGACGAAAAACACCTTCTCTTCCTCTGCTTTTCCCCTCACGAAATCCCTATACACATCATCGATCATGCACGTCTTCATCCTCCCCCTCGAGCTCTTCTGACACACCGACACAAGACTCTTGTCCACAAGCTGCAGCAGAATCTCCTTCGCCATCTTTTCCAAGGTTTGGGAGCTGTTCGATTCAAGAAATCCTTCTGCAATCCATAGCTTGACAAGCTTTGAGACAGGGATCTCATAATTATTCGGGAAGATTCCCATGTACAAAAGGCATGCCTTGAAGTACTGAGGCAAGCTCCTATATGTCAAAGACAACACCACCTCTATCAACTCCTCATAATTCCCACTAACACTAATCGAAGAAGCTGCCGTCTGCCAACCCCTAATGCCCGCCTTCGCCAGCACCCTCCCCATGATCACGATCGCCAGAGGAAGCCCTCTGCATTTCCTCGCGATATTCTTTGCAACCTGCTCAAGTTCAGGACACAGCCTATCTGGAAACACCAGTTGCTTAAACAGATCCCAGCTTTCAGATTCCCCGAGTGAAAGGACCTCATGACGAGCTCCATTGTTGCTCACAACACGAGCTACCTCAACATCCCTCGTTGTTAAAACAACCCGACTTCCATTACTATAATCCGGGAGCAACTCTTTCAAATAATTCCAGGCCTCAACATCACACACATCATCCAACACAACCAGATACTTCCTCGACTTCAACGAGTCGTAGAGATGCTTGGCCAGTTGCTCATCCGTCTCGTACCGCTGCCCGCCACCCAGGGCCTCCATGGAGCGGAGCAGACCGAGCAAAATGTCCCGTTTATGGTACTCACGAGACACCTTAATCCAGGCTCTAGTTGCAAAGTGAGATACAATCAACTGATCATTGAAAACAGCTTTAGCAAGAGCAGTCTTACCAACTCCCGCAATCCCCAAAATCGGGACGACTTCGAGCTCGATCGGTGATCCTCTTAGCTGGGCCATCAGCTGCTCAATGTCCCCATGTCGTCCCACGATCAAACCCTCGCCGCCCCTGAACGGGCCGTGATTGGGAAGCATGGAGGCAGGTACCAGATCACGACCAACTGCTTCAACCGTGAATTTCTTGGTCCTTTCCGCAATCGAATCAATGTCCCGGATCACTCTCTGCAACTCCTCGGACAAGATCGACATGTGCTGTCTGAATTTCTTGGCCATCTTCCCAACTGAATCCATGTCCTTCACCACTCCCCGCAGCTCCTCGCAGAAAATCGACAAGTCGTTCTCTTCGCTCACTTTCTTCGTCTCCTCTGCAATGGAGTCAATTTCTTGCACCACTCTCTGCAACTTATCGCAGAAGATTGACATGTAATTATCTGCAGATCCAGAAGAAAGGAAGTGGGCTGAAATGTTGGATTCGATCACATCTTCGGCCACAGAAACTGCATCTCGGATCTGGGCTTCCAAGAGGTTTGTGGACTCGCTGTTATCTTCCAGGGATGAATTCTTTTCAAGAAAAACTTTCAAGGAAGAGATCTTAGTTAAAAGATCATTGATTTGGGACTTTGGATAATGGGGTGTTGAGAATTGATCGGATTGCTGGAGCTGCTTCAGCACCTGCAGAAGATAAACAGCAGCAGCATAGGCCATCTTCACACTCTCAACTACCCAACACACAATCATTTGACTTCATTTCAAAGGAGACTTTTTTATCCTCAAAACTTTATTTCACTGCATTTACCTTCTCTTTAAAATGTCTTTTTTTTTTCTCCGTAAAAATGAATTCTTTTTAGTTGAGGATCTTATATCAGTTTTACTCTTCTTTTTTACACCCACTGACATGTAAAAATCATTTTATTCTTTTGTTAAATTCTTTTACCTCAATTAAATATGTTAATTATGAAAAAAAAGTCATGAATCATTTTACATTTCAACTGATTTTCAGGAGTAAATATGATTTGAAATCACTTATTTTTATCTATATTATCCTACTTTAATTTGATCAGAAGAGTTAATTCCAATGAAAAAAACATTTTCCCCCTAATTTTTATAACCTTAGCAATAAGGAGGATGAAAAAAAGTGTAAGGACCAAAATGCCCTTTTCATGAATATAGGGTCAACTCTAAAGATAACTGGATTTGTTGCTCAGTGGCAGACTGGCAGTTGGGTTCTTGCTTGCTTGAGTGGTGGCTGATCGGAGATGGCTTATGCTGCGGTGGTTTCTCTAGTCCAGCTGCTAAAGCAGCTCTTGCAATATTCCGACCATCAATGTCCGAAGCCACTGATCCAATCTCTGTATGCAAAGGTATGTTCTTTGCAATCCTCTCTTGAAAAGATCTTTCCTGTGCCAAAATCGATGAGGCCCGCGGTTAACGATTTGGAGATCAAAATCAGAGATGAAATCTACAGAGCTCAAGACACCATCGAATTGTTTACTTATTTCTCCGATTCTGAGAAGGGTTCTAACATCTCGCAAGAATTGGGAGAAATAATGGCAAACCTGGATCCCCTTTCAGCAGCGGCGGCGGAGATGGCGGATTCCGTCGGGTTTGGAACCCGACACGGCGATGTGCCGCCGGAGAATGTTAAGAGCAGTAAGAGCAGTAGGATTGTGGGGCAGGAAGAAGCTTTGCGGGTCCTCATGGGTGAGCTGCTGAAACATGAAGCCCAGCTTCAGGTTGTCCCGATAATCGGAATGGCTGGTATCGGTAAGACTACTCTTGCTAAAAGTATTTACGAAGATTCTAGAATAAACGATCATTTCCATACTTGTGCTTGGGTTACAGTGTCTCCTGAATATCAAGTTGGGGATATTTTCTTGAAGTTGTTGGGTTCGATGGAGAGTCGGGGGCAAAAGAGTGATGCCTCCGACTACACGAAAAGGGTGGGGGATAAAGGGAGTGATGAGAAGTATCTGTCTCTTTATTTGCATCAAAGATTGTCCAATTTTAGGTATCTCATTGTGATAGATGATATGTGGGATAACAAGGTTTGGGACAAGGTGAAGAGGTCATTGCCGGATAATAAGAATAGAAGTCGGATTATTCTTACCACTAGACTTGCAGATGTTGCTTTGTATGCTAAATCTTCTAATTTTCGGCATGAGATGCAGCTTCTGAGCAAGGAAAATAGTTGGAAGTTGCTTTGTGAAAAGGTGTTTGGTGGTGAAAGTTGCCCTCATTACTTGGAGAAAATTGGATGGAGGATTGCGGAAAAGTGTGGTGGTCTTCCCCTGTCGATCACGGTGGTTGGTGGCCAGCTCTCCCAGGAAGTTAAGTCGGCAAAATATTGGAACATTGTTGAAGAAGACATCAATGCTGTTGCTGCTAGAGGTGAAGATTCGTACTTGGAGATTTTGTCTCTTAGTTACAACCACTTGCCGAGTAGGCTGAAAGGGTGTTTCCTTTACATGGGAGCCTTCCCTGAAGATAGCGAGATCCCCGTCTCCAAGTTGATCAAGTTATGGGTTGCAGAAGGTTTTCTTGCACTGTCATCATCTGATCAGAGCTTGGAACAGGTTGCAAAGCAACATCTGAAGGACCTTATTGACAGAAATCTCATTATGGTTCGCAGGTTGAGCTCTGACACCCAAGTTAAGACATGTGGAATGCATGATATTTTGCGGGATCTAGCTGTGAAGGAATCTAGAAAGGAGAAGTTTTTCGAATCCATTAACAAGTATATGAAAGAACTCTCACTAGATATGGACACACAGAGGCGTCTATCCATTCATAGGAATATTTTCATGTGCATGGAAGATGTTTACCGATCCACAGAATCAATTAAGCTTGCTCGCACCCTTATTTATGCTGGAGCTCACCATCACCACCCGTTTCCTTATTGTTTGTCGTTTTACCTCCTTAGGGTGTTTGATGCTCTCACAATATACTTCATTGAGTTCCCAAATGAAGTACTTAAATTGATTCACTTGAGATACCTTTCTTTGACCTTCAATGGCAAACTCCCCCCAGCAATATCCAACCTCCGAAATCTTCAAACGTTGATAGTTCGCCAACATCCCAAAATTGCTATCGTGGGAACATCAATTCTGCCTGTGGAAATATGGGAGATGCCAGAAATAAGGCATCTCGTTTTTACTGAAAGTGGTTTTCCAGAACTACATGGACACAACTTTGTTCCCCTTAAAAACCTTCAATCACTCTCAAATGTCCATGTTGATTGTTGTACCAGAGAGGTTTTTCAAAACATGCCAAACTTGAAAAAGTTGGGAATTTGGAGTGAAGCACGGGGAGATGTACACCTATACATCGACCATCTTCAGCAACTCGAAGCTTTCAAATTCACTGTAGTGAATCCCATTCCCCAGTCTGAGATTGAATTCCTTCCTGAACTTGCATTTCCCAAGACACTGAAAAAGTTGATTTTAAGTGGTTGTGGAATTCTCTGGGAGAAGATGACAGCTGTCGGACAACTCCCATATCTGGAAGTGCTAAAACTACGAGACTTGGCTTTCCAGGGTCCAATGTGGCGTCCAAATGATTATGAGTTTCAGGAGCTGAAATTCTTGCTGCTCGAATCCCTGGATTTGGAATGCTGGGAGGCAGAAGAGTCCCACTTCCCAAGCCTCGAACGACTGATCATTAATCGTTGCTATGAACTGGAAGGAATCAGTTCAGACCTTGGAAACATTGGAGGTCTTGAACTAATCGAGTTGGTTGACTGCAGCTCTTCTGCTGAGGACTCTGCTCGTCATATTAGAGACGAACAGAAGGAGATTAAAAAGGGTCTTCAAGTTCGCATTTACTCTTCGTGGGATTGACTCAGGTGTGCAAGTTGCTTCACTCTGCTTCTGTTTTCGTTGTATGTATGCTTTTTTTGTACTGTGTTACAAGTTTGCATTTGATGCTTTCATTGATGAGATGTTACACTATGAAGTAGTCTGCTTTTTTTCTGTATTACAATGTTCATAGTCTATACTGAACTTTTTTTCTAGTTATTTCAGTTTCTATTGTATACTCTCTTTGATCTCATTTTTTAGAGTTCAAATTGTGTTCCTAAATATTACCCTTGTGACTTCTTGCATTCTTTACCCCATAATCTAAATCAAGGATGAGTGGAGAGAAAGATATTTTCATCCAACTTTTTAGGTTGTTTGAGTTGCAAGATTTGACGAAGAATTGGAAATTGAAATTCATAATATGAAATTTATTTGTGATGTTGAATTGATATGAAGTTAAAATTTGTCATTTTAATTTTGAGCTAGTTTTTTGAGTAACAACTGACTTGACATTTGAAAAGATATTTTAGAGCAAAGTAAGTTGTTTATGAAGTTGATACAATGTTAGTAGTAATAGCTGAGTAATTTAAATGATTGAAGGAATTAATCAAAGTTATAATCTTATTTTAGAAATAAGATAAGGTTTACTTCTTAGAAAAGAGCTACCATAGTTTAGAATGAAATGAGATTTTGTTTTTGAAATTATACCACACATTTCAATCAACTTGTGAAAGCTCAGCCAAGCAACATTTAAGACATTTGAAATATTTTATGATCAATCTTCCAACATTCATAGGATTCCGTTCATTTATCACTAAATCAAGATCTATCTCACTCACGAGTCTCACACCATCTCACGAATCTTTTTATATGAGATGAGTCAATCCATAACCCACATTTAGAAATTCATATGTAAATTCATGAAAATGGATTCAATTCATGGGTGATAAAGATCCATTTCACAGAAACTATCCGTGAGATCGTCTCATATGAGTTTTTATGCTCACTTTATAAAGGTACAAATTGTGATAACTAGAATTTGAACTTGAATCACACAAAGAAAAGATAATTTATCGCTAAATCACGGTCTTATAGATCAAGTTGTATCTCACTTTATAAAGGTACAAATTGTGGTAACTAGAATTCGAACTTGAATCACACAAAGCAAAGATAGCCAACACCACCGATCATCATATATCAAATGATTTCAACTTCATATGTTCTATAATGCCCTGCACATGACATAAATTCTATGAAATTTAGATTCGAGCAATGAGATTTATACATAGTATACATGAGGCATAAATAATTTTTATCATCTCATAAGCAACACATATTTTTGACATATTTTCTGATCAAAAATCCGTTGGAAAACTCGAAAATGCAATTGACTTCCGATGCCAATAAAAATAGCATGAGTCATATACGAAAATAACCCTTATTCGAAGCCAAAACATAGCCCAAGTCGATCACAGTCGAACAAAAATCATTTTGGGCTTTAGAACAATTTTTGTTCGATTCAAGTTCAAATTGGACAAGAATCATTAAATTGACCTACAATGATATTTTGGCTTCAAGAGGGTCATTTTGGTGTATGACTCATGTATTATGGTTTTTGTTTGGAGGTAGATTGCGTTTTCTAATTTTCGACAGTTGTTTCTGTTCAGAAAATGTGTCAAAAATCAAGCAATCAAAATATTTCAAAGAGAACGACTAGCAATTGGAAAACTTTTTGAGTTTAGAAACCATGCATTAGTTCAGGTAGCAAATGGACATTAACTCGTTATAAAATGACAAGGACAAAAAGTGATACCTGATGGGCAATCCAGCCCCAATGGAGATCTTCAATCCAGGCTTGATATCCTCGATTTCCTTGGCAGAGTCGACTACGGATTTGGCAACAGATTCCAAGTCTACAATATCAAGGCTTTTAGCCAAGCACAATGGAATTTTATTGAGTTTATCACAGCCCTTAAGCACAAGAGATTTAAGTTGAGGAAAATCATTAGTGGATGCAATCCAATGAACTAAATTCGTGGTTCCAATGAGCAAGCACCGGAGTGAACTAAAGCCCCCGTCCACAACGTTCCACTCCATTCCAACAAATGCATTCTCCTTTAACTTGAGAACCTGCAGGGTTTCGATCTTTCCCAGTGTAGACATATGTTTCCAATCCAAAAACGTAGCAGCTAACGACAACTTCTTGAGTTTTTTTGGGAAACAGTTTGGCTCAGGAAGGCGATGCAGCGGATTTTCAGATGCTGATCCGTAAATTAAGTCATTTACCAGCTTCAAGTTCTCAAGAAGATCCAACTCTTGCAAGGACCTGCCATCCCAAGAGGTGGCAAGTTGGCCGCGAATTCCCAATGTCTTCAGGTTCGGGGCCCTCTTGAACACCTGCTCAGTGCAGCATTCGGGTGATAGTCGAGTCAGAGTTTGAAGGTTAACATTGGCTTCAGTACCTCCATCTTTGAAGGCCAGAACAATGGATGCTTTTGTCTTTAAATGTCTCAGCTGGATCATTTTCCATATATTTGCATTGATCTTGAGGTTATTTGCGTTCGTCTCAACTACAAGAGTTTGTAGGTTCCACAGCCTGGATACGTGTTCATGGAGAGATTCCAGATCATCACAACGAAGAGTGATGTACCTCAAATGAATGAGCTGGGTAATCTTCATGGGAAATTGGTTGAATATGATGGACCTGGAATCCAAAACTCTGAGCAAATTGAAGGCAGTAAAGATAACTGAATTGTGTTTTGCTTCCAAGCAGTACTTGGGTTCCTTGTTAAAGCATAAGAAGGAACGAACGCCTCGTCCCTGTGGTTTCTCAGACAGGAATTTGGAGATATAGGAATGGACACAGAGTCGACGAAACTTGCCAATGCCAGAAACTTTAGGCTCAAACACTCGATCCCTTGACATCTTTATCTCTCGGTACAAATTCAGCTCTGCAGCTTTAGTTTGGCAGAATAAGTGTATCACATCATGAACACGACAGGTTTTAACTTTGCCATCCGGATTAGTCTTTTCAACCATCACCAGATTCCTATTGATAAGGTCAGTTAAATTCTCCTCGGCAGTTTCCTCTAAGTTCTTTCCTTCCTTATGCTGTATGAAACCTTCAGCAATCCATATGCGTGTCAATGTCCAAACCGGGATCTCGTGATCCTCAGGAAACACAGCCAAATAAAGGAAACAGTCTCTCAACTCATTAGGCAAATTCTTGTAGCTCAATTCTACGATTTCTAATATGCTTTCCCCCTTGTTCTTAAAATGCACTGTCACGTTCTCAGAAATGTCCTTCCAGGCATCTATCGTCGCACTATTCACAGGTCTTGAGTATTTCTCCACAAGGATTCCTCCGATCACGACTATTGCAAGTGGTAGCCCACCACATTCCTTCGCTATGGTTTCTCCTCTGTCTTTCAACTCTGGAGGACAGATATTGCACTTCCCAAATACTTCTAACTGAAGAAGCTCCCAACTTTTCTCGTGGCTTAGGAAATCCAACTCGTACGGTTCCCTAGCGACATTAGCATGCTTAGCTACACTCTTTTTACGACTCGTTATCATCACCTTACCCAACTTATTACTCTGCGGCAACACTTGTCTGATCACATCCCAATCCCTATCACTCCAAACATCATCCAAAATTAACAAGAATCTTCCTTCCTCGAGGTACTCTCGAACTCTTTCGATTAAGCCATGTTCGCTCAAGTTAGACATGTCTTCACCAGTGAATTCTTTGGCGATGCTGAGAAACACATCCTTCTGGTTCAACTCCTGAGAAACGTAGATCCAAATCCGAATAGGGAACTCAAATGCTAGTTTCCGATTCTGATAAATCTTCCACGCCAATGTCGTCTTCCCCAATCCAGGCATGCCAACGATGGAGATTACATCAAGTTCCTCATTATCCTCCTTAAGATAATTGATTAGAATTTCTTCATCCTTTTCAAAACCTACAACTTTGTCTGACCTCACTAATGGTGCCTGTGTTAAACAATGTAAGATCAGGACCAATTTCACAGTATTGTGACAGCAAAAACTGGGAAGATGGTCGATAATGAAGCAAAATCATGATGAATTCAATAGAGCAGGATATCACCTGAACCCTAAATTATCAAAACTCTACACAAAAAACAACAATACAGATCCACAAAACCATCAAATTAACTAGGAAGGAACAACTAATAAATCGATTTCACCTTGTTCGCTCGAGTCCATTTCTGTTCCACAGATCCTTGAGCACCACTTGTAGATGCCAATTCCTTGGCCTTTTGGAGAATGGGCTTGACCTTATCTCTTCTGAGCAACTTGACATTTTTAGCCATGCTTACATTGAAAATCCGGAATTTACCCTTGGCAGCCTCCGTCAAGCAAGTGTCGATGGCGTCTTCGACATCGTAAACAACCTCTCTGATATGGCTCACAGTTTTTCTGAAGGTCTCCTCATCTTTGGGCATCTTGGCAGCATCTTCAAGTGAGGCCTTCAGTGAACCCAGCTCCAGCTCCAGCTCCTGCAGCTCCGACTCAGCTCCGACGATCAGATCCACGTAGGATTTCAGCAGCCTCGACACGTTTTCCAGTAGAAATGTCACTGCTGCATCCGCCATGGCTTTGCAGATGAAGAATCTGAGAATCAATTCAATGGATGATGAAAAGTTGAAACATTTGGGTGTGATTGATGAAAGACGACTTCACTTTTAGAAAGTCTACTTTGATTATTTCTTACACTCATTCTTAATTTACAATATTTTGGGTTGTTAGACATTCAAATTTACGCATAAACTCATGAGAAGTCTTACCTGAGACAATTGAATATTATAGTTTTACATGCAGTGATGGATCCATGATTTCAGTCCACGGAGGTTCGAATTAGTTCGTATATTAATATAAAAATTATAAGTTAAGAACATAATATTTAAAGTTGTATTTTTCATATTTTATCGTAGGTTGTATTTTTACATATGCATTTTCATGCTCCATAAAAAAAATATAATAAATGTTATAAAGTCCATTAAGCTTGTAAGTAAAGGAAAACGGAATTTGGTAAAACTAATTAAAATTTGAAGAGCTAAATAAAGCAGTAAAATTCAATAAAAATATAATTCATAGTTTGAGAGTTTAATAATGAGCTTTGTTGCATATCCTGAAAACAAAAAATTACATCTTATTTTCTTTAATTATTCAATGTAGATTATTCTTCACCAAAATAAGTAATTACTAGCACACTAAATAAGTAATTTTATAAGAATATTTTGATTTTTTTTCTTTCTCTAAAGAAACTGAATATTACATTAATTTAATCAAAATAATAATTTAATCATACAATAAGAAAAATTTGTCAATCTCTTAGTGTAATGTATTATAAAGCAACGATTATAATGAAGGAAGAAAAAAAGAAAGCAAGAAAAATGATATAAAGATAACACTTTATGTTGAAATTAAACAGAGGAACAATTGAGAAGAAGAGAAAATTAGGATTTTGGATTGTGAAAGAAAAGAGGACAAAAATTGATGAGAAAGATGAATAAAATGGTCAACTCCCAATCTGCATACCACGCATGATTCTTAAGGGCCGTTCACTTTGGTGGTCGGGATTGTTTAGTGTGGTTTAAAAAAGTGGGATTGCACTGTTCGATTAGGATTAAAAAAAGTAACTTGGAGTGTTTGGTATGCAGGTTATGTTATGGGTTTATTGTAAATTTTTGTTTGGTATGAATGTTTGTAAGTTTGGTAAAGTTGGTTTGTATTAAAAAATGTTGTTTGGTATGTAGGTTATAATTTTTAAAAATTGTGAAAATACCTAAATGCCCTCATTATATATTTAATTGAAAATATAATAATTTATTTGTTAAATTAAAAGAAAGCAAGTGAAAGCAGATGGGAACAAATTCCTCCGATCCCCAAATAAAAGGAAATTGTGCTCAATGGAGCTGGGTCATCTTCCTCGTCGAGAAATCCAGTAGGGAAGCATATATTTCCGGTGTCGTTCGATCCAGTCGGCAGATCCCATGGTCATCTTCTCCAAATTCACCTGCACAGCCGCAAAAGGAATCGTCAAATTCACAAAATTGACAAAATGCAGTACACTGAAAATAAAAAATCCCAAAACCCAAAAAACATAAATGCGGGTACGAAAACAAGATCCAGATCCGAAGCAACAATCTAGGGCTCAACTTGACAAAATTTCAGATAAGAAATGGGCACTCATCAAAATTATAACTCAGATAACAGATCTCCACAACCTAAAGAGTGGAATCGATAATCAAAAAAAAAAAAAACCACAAAATTCGAAGGAAACTCAATAGCAACTTGATTACCTGCAAATTACCAGAAGCTCAGATCTGAAGTACGACGAACAAAGAATTGGGAGAAGAATTGCAGAGAGGGTGGGTGGAGCTGTTGACTGGCTGAAAATGGAGGAAGGGGCAGGGGGGTTTGGGGGCTACCAAATAGTGGGTAGTTTGGTCTTTTCATCCCATGGCACTGTAGGGCTAGGACTAAACCCACCAAATTGGGTGGGTTTAGTATCCCACCATTAACACAGCCCAATCAACCTTTTAGTCCAGTCCAATCCCTTGGGATTTTTTAAAACCCGGGCCATAAACCTTCAAAGTAAACGTGGGTTTAGGCTGGATTTTAATCCCTATCCAACCTAAACCCATGAAGTAAACATGCCCTTAATATATAGCTGGATTTTTTCATAAAATTAATAAATTGACATATTACTCCTAATCTTTCTACAAATTTTCAGGGGCCAGTACCCCTTGGCCCATATATAGGCCCGCCCCTGCTTACATGAGATTGAATTAATCATGTTGATGAGTTGATTCGGACCCATATGAATTTTAATTTTTATAGGATTTTACGTGAGTTCTTCTATATTCAAATATATATAACATTTTTCATCACGAGTAGTGTTTGATATTAGGAGTATATTGTTGTAATTGTTTTTGTTTAGTTGTCCCACATTGGTTTCTCCTGAGAGTTCTCTATATTCTCCCTTATATTTGTACATTCTGTATAGTT